>NW_006499617.1:4420179-4471580 GCF_000471905.2 Amborella trichopoda | reverse complement strand
TTTCTATTTTTTTACAACAGTATTTTCCGCCTTTGTTAATTTTTTTTTACAACAAAAATTTTTTTGTATTTTTTTTTTGTGCGCTAAGGGGTTCGAACTAAAAAAAAAAAAAAAAAATTGTTGTGCGCTAAGGGGTTCAAATTCAAAATATTTTTACATACACCGCAAAATCAGTGTTGTCAACCAACACGGCCACGTCGCCAAATGTGATTCTAGTAACGTCTATAATAATATATATTCTATCATCTTGCTTTAATGATTTTTTGTGGGAATTAGCCAACATCGAAAGATAAGTGTTGTTTGGTTCTTTATAAAGTCATGTATCATTGACACTCAATTGCGCGTGTAGAAACGTGAGGAAGGCATACGTGAGGTGAGACTTGCGATTTACTATTCGGAATAGCCCGATTCTCTCTAGACACGAGCGATTTTCGATTTTTTCGTGGAACTGGCTCGGTAGCAGACGATTTTCGAGCCAAACCAAACGAGTCCGGTTCGACTCGGTGAGTTTTCAAACACTCGGTAGAAGCATTATATGGATTTTGATAAAGAATTTCCTAAAATTAATCGTCATCCAAACATGCCCCAGAGAAAGCCAGTTTTCTAATGAATAATTATGTTGAAAAATCAGCAACATATTGGTTGGATGTTGTCTGCCAAGTATCGATTTTCACTTTTCGCTTTTACTCTTCCAATTTCCGCTCTTTTCTTTTTCATTACTTTTTAACCTTCGCGCCAAATTTTCAATTTTCGCGGTGGAATTTGGACACGTGAGATTGCACCGCTTTACAAAATGATGCCAAGAAATCTCCTGCACGAGAATCGGACAAAACTTATAGTAGAAATATCTTTTGCTTATTAAATTTTGGTGACAAGACCTCTCGAATCTCAAATGTCAGAAGAAAAATTTCTTTTTAAATCTTTTTAAAAAAGTTCCCACTATTGCATTCAATGTTTCAAAAAACATTAATCGGGTCCTAGGTGGTATGGGTCCTAAGCGTGCACCTATACCTTAGGTCGCCTAGGCGTTGAACAACCCAATTGAATCCAAAAAAAATAGTCATTTAAATAAAAAAAAGATATATAGTATAAAAAATAAAAATTAGGTATTTAAGACACTTATTTTGAGTTTGATATAAAACATCAAAAATTAAATATAATATCAATGGGTGATGTTTTGATCAATTTTTTTCAACTTTGAAAATCCTTCGATCATAAAGAAGTCATCAAAAACTAGTTTTTTTGTTTTTTGTAGTGATTTTCTCTCTCTAAAATAGACTCTAATAAGTTTTAAGTTACAAATGAACTTAAAATTATCCTTTTAATCCCTTCATATTTTTTTTTAAAAAATCATATAAAAAAAAAATGTCTTTGGCCTTTGGTCGCGGCGCCCACCTAAGCGGGTTCCATATTGCCTAGGCGGGGCACAAGCCCTAGGTGGCCGCCTTGGCGGCTGGGCACCCGCCTAGACGGATTCTGTATCGCCTAGGTGGCTGCCCAAGAGCCGCTGCTCAGATTGGCCGCCTAGGCCCGAGCTATGCACATAGGCCTTCTGGACCGCCGTAGACGTTGGGCGGTCTACTTTTGAATCACTTATTGCATTCGATCCATCCAATTTTTAAAGAAAATAATCTAGATGTTCAGGAACTCAAATCCAAATTTTTATCTTTAAATATATTGATTTCATAGATCCCGGAATTTCAAATGGAAAAAATTATCCCAAGAGTTTTACATGAGGGAGTAAATGTATGCAATGATCCCGCGGAAGCATGATATAACCCTCGAAAGCGGTTGATTTGAGAGGCTATAAAAAGGCGATTTATTTTATTTCGTTTGGTTTTACTGCCTCGGTTGAAGGAATTGCAGAGTGAGAAAGAGAGCCGCTGTCCCATCCTTTTAGTTTTGTCTACATTCAGTTGAAGAGAGGGGAGACAGAGAGGAGAGAGCGGGAGAGTTCGTTTAATGGAGAATTTAGACAGAGAGGAGAGAGCGGGAGAGTTCGTTTAATGGAGAATTTGCCTCTTGAAATTGCCCAAAAGATCTTCGTATTACTGGAGCACCACCATCTTGCAACTGCTCAACAAGGTCCGGGACGAAACTCTCCCCAATGAAATTTTATTTGTTTTGTAATTTCTTTGAATTTTCATTCCAGATCTTCATTACTGGATTAATTTTTCCCAATTCGATCTGAAATTTCTATTTTTCTCGTGGCCAAAATGTCTTGTTCGAGAATTTTTCTCTGATTGCCTAGTTTTTGTTGGTTTTATTGCCACAGGCTTCTAATTACTGCTTTTTGTTATTAAAGGTTTTTATTTTTTTATTTTTTTAAAGTTTGGGTTCTTGAGTTCTGGGGCTTTCTTATGGTGGTTATTTTGTCAGTTTTGGAATTAGATTGTTGAATTATTCTTTTTCATTATTGCGTCTTGTATGAAATCGTCTATTGAAATAGATTATGCTCTGCATAATGGAAGATTTATTTATTTGCTGCGTATTACGACAAGATATTGAAACTGAAACTTTGCAGTTTGTGACATAAAGGTTGACTTTTATTTCTGACCAGTGATCAATGGCTCGGCTCATATTTTTGTTATCGCCATTTTAGTTCCTTTTATGTTTTTACCGTGCAATTTCTTTCTTTTATTAGTTACATATTGTAACAAGATATTCAGATTATAATGAAATTGGTGCGTCCATCTCTGCTTATTCATTAGATGTTACTTCTTGGTGCAGTTTTACTCCATGTGTCGTGTGTTGATAGTTGAAACTCTCTAAAGAAAGAAAAGAAACAAAAAGAAAGATTAAACCATTTTAATTCGGGGAAATTGCTATATTTTCATCATTGTGCAATTCATGCTCAATTTGTTATCTTTCACCTTGAACAATTGCAGTATAACATGTACAACATTCTTCTTGATACGCTCATTGTGATCCACATATGTAAATAATAAAGAATCACCCCTTTTAAAAGATTGCATGAAAACAGTATCCTATTTCCTATTAATTTCTCATTTTGCTTCTGACTAAACCAGTGACCACAATATCACTTCATTCTAATGGTTTGCAAAAAAAAGGAACCAAAAATAAAATAAAATGAAAAGAGACAAGTTCATTCTATGCTGATGACTGGATTCATGTCGTTCAATAGCTATTTTTCCTTTTTTTCCCCTCCATAATTTTCAAATTTTTGTGGGAATAATTCATGAGATTCTCTTCTCCAATTTATTGGATTCCTTTATACAGAGTAAGCATGCTCATGTGTTAGCATGGTGGGTAACACTTGCAAATTCAATTCTTTAACAAAGCAAAATGCCGAAAGATAAATCACACTCAATAGTAACATTTGCTTTGTGAATTATTTATAGATGATGAAATATTCTCTTGGTTCTTAACTAGTCTGCAGGAAATGGAGGAGCTTAGCCTCTGATAACTTACTGTGGTGCATCCTATTTGAGAAGAGATGGGGCCAATCCCAGGCTGCTTTCTATAACCCTGTTAATACGAAATGTTGGAAAGATGCCTATGAAGTCCATGATCGGCGTGATCGAGTTGGATGGTAATTCAATTCTCTAGACAAGTTTATAGCTTTTCTTTGTGTAAGGTTATCAAAAAATGCATCTACACAAATCTGTTCCCCTTTGTATCCAGATCTGCTGGCCATTTAGGGAACAAAATAGTTAGCACATGTTAGTAAGTTCTTAGTGCTATGTGAAGTATATACTAGTTATTCATGTGCACAAGGGATTTGGAGTCATGAGGGTCATCGCTTCCCCATCAGTGGATTTGACAGTTATGATGAGAGTTATGCCATGCAAGCATGACATGATTCCGATAGCAGGTTCCACTCTCCAGCATCCAATTCATTCAGATTGAATGGTGATGAGCCTCATTATCATTTATCCCATGTGGTTTTGAGGATAGTTTGCTTTTACTATGCATCTGCACTCGATGCAGTAATGTTTTTCATATCTATGCATCATAAATATGTTGCATCCTTGCATGCATAACACCATTACAAGCTTAATATTGGCCTTATTTTATGAGGTATTCTCTCATTGCCCTTAGCAAATGATGGAAAGTACCCATACCTGAATTTTTCTGCGACACATTCACAAGGGCATCTTTTGTCCAAACTGTTGAACTAAACATGCAAAGTTCAACATTCCTATCAGTGAGCATGATCAAGGTTTTGCCAACATCCTCTCCTATCAGCAACTATTGCAAATTATTTCTGGGTAGGATAGTGGTATTAACTTTAATTAAGAATTGGGAATGGGTTTGAGGTCGTGGTGGTAGCACAACTTGAGCCTCAGCTACAGGTCTAGGCTTCCATTCCCACCGATGCATTCGAAAACCACTAATTATTTCCAGGAAAAACGGGTAGGGGTTCGTGTTCTCCACTGATCTACCCTACAAAAACAAACTCTAATGAAGAATTGAATACAAGCCTTTTTGTCTTTGAAATTCAAACTCTTACTTTTGAACAAAATTATTCTTGGCAAATGACAATAAAAGGAGCAGTTCAATAGTGGGGATAGAACATTGTTATGAATGTTTGCATGTATTTTTAAAATATGCATATACACATGTATTTTGTTAAAGATAGCTCATACATGGAACAACTTCAAACTTGTGACCTCGCCTGTACAGGCAAGGTGATATTTTGTTGGTGAAAGTCCAGGAAAAAGAACTTTGCTGCATTGCATGTACAAGGGCCATGTTATTAAAATGTGATCTTCTCTTGTTGATTGCTGATATTCCCTTCTCATGTTCTTTTTTCCCTAAAGGGGGCTGAAGATAATTAGGGAGGGGAATGACTATTTTCTCATTCACCAAGGTGAGATTCAAAGGCACTTGGGTTCGAGGGTTAGGCAAGATGGGAGGAATCTTGAGAAAGATGAAACTTATGGTCACTGGAGTTCAAAGAGGGGGTACTCAGAGGGTCCATGTCCTGGAATTTTAGATAAGATACTCTTCTTCATTGGGGATTTGGAAGTTGCATCTAGGGATATAAAGCGTCATCGAAGGTCACCTACCCTCGAAGATGTATAGCATGTGCCACATATGTATATTAAAAACATGTCTTGAGGATTAATTTTTTTTGTTGTATGTATATTAGAAACATGTTTGAGGATTATTTTTTCTTGTTGTCCTTGTTTTTCTTGGTAGATTTGAGAACTCTGACAATTAGAAAAAAAGATTCAACAAGCTAAGCATTGAGATGGGTCTTCACACAAAAGATTATTCTTCTGAAGGGTGTCCATGTATTGGCTTACAGGATCTTCACCAACTTGCTTGTACCTTGTAATGGTGATTCTTGATTGTATTGATGTTGTGATAATCAAAGTTCGAGAAGCTTTATGGGGACCTACATCTCATGACAATCTGATTTTGAACTTAGAAATTTACAATATGGTCCTTTTTATCTCGTTTGATCCTTCAGGGGTGGAACGCTAAAACCCGAATGGTAATACTGGGATGGCTTTTATATCCAGATTTGTTAGCCACTTGGGGAACAGAGTAGTCAACACATATTAGTAGTGTTTATATGGATATGGGAAGTATGTGCTAATCCTCATGAGCACAGGGGATTTGGGGACATGAGGATCATCACCGCATCGATGGATTGGACGATTGGGCCTTGAAAACATGACATGATTCCGGTTCGATTCTTCACCGTCCAATCCATTCAGATTCAATGATGATGAGCCCCAGTATTTATCGATCTGGTTTTGACGACGGTCTACTTTTCCTGTGCATCTATTCTCAGTCCAAGAAATGGATAAGTTTCTTACGATGTCATTCCCATTAATTTAATCATCATAATCTAAAGAAAAATGGTTTCATGCGGCGGGACCGTATTTCTACATTTGGCTCCCGAGGTATGAAGCATCCATCTTTAAGATGGATGCGAATAGGTGGTCTATCTAAAAATAATAGAAAGTAACGGTCTAAATGTCTTTTTAATAGAATTATTATTTTTAATTTTCAAAATTCATTTATTTTTTCATGATTTCTATGTTAGAGATTACATGTCCTTAAAAATTAGGTAAAAAATTTCATCTTAAAAACAGATTTTTAAGAGGTGACTCCTTTTTACGTGGACTTTTAAAGAAACCAAACCATATCCTAATCCAAATGACGAATAATTTAATTTTACAAGGAATCGTCACATGGAAGCAAAAAAAAAATTGGCGGCCCCAATATGATTCAATAGACTCAAGACCAAAGAAAAGAATGGGAAGTACGAGAAATCATTGATTAAAAAAATGCCGATCTAAAGTGAGAATCATCGATACAAAACAGAAAATGCTAAGAATCATCGATTCAAAACAGAAAATGCTAAGAATCATCGATTCAAAACAGAAAATGCTAAGAACATGTTAGTTAGGGATCATTTGGATTTGTTTTCCAAACACTGGTTAATAAATGGTGGCAAGGTTTTAAAGTCTTAGAAATTGCCCGTGTTGGCTAGGACCAAGAGAGTTACTAGGCCATTTTTAGCTTGGAAATGGGCGAGTTTGCGTTGTCACCCGTATGTGAAAGCAGCTTTGAAAACTTCTTCTTCTTTGTTTTTCTTTTTTCTTTTTTTTCGTATTTTGGGGGCATTTTCTGATCTCATGTGATAAAACCCCTCTAAGTCAATCGAATTTAAAAGAAGACGATTTAAAAAGATCCAAAAGAAGACGATTTAAAAGATTACAGTTTGTAGATCCAAAAGAAGACGATTTAAAAGATTACAGTTTGGGTAAACCTTGTGTCTTTTAACCCAAAAATACTCGATCTGTATTTTTATTCTCTTTCAAATCTCAACCAATTAATTTGAAATTTGTTTTAAATTGTTTGCATTTGATCTCTCTAGCAAAATCCTATAGAAATATTTTGGATCAAATCAAATGCCAGAAAAGATTTATGCTCAAACATATTGGGTGGGTGTTTCATCATAGAAGGTCAGATATTTGAGTCCGACAACTTTTGGAGTTCTGAGAAACAACTTCTTGGTATTTATTTTACCTAGTTTTTTGCTCGGTTCTTTATTTGCCTAAAATGTTACAAGAATTTGTGAGAAATCCGAAGTTTCTTTTAAACATTATGATGAACTTTCTATTTTATTTTTTCTAAGTGTGTTATGCATAGATTAGATAATCTTTTTGTTGATCTTTGCCCAATCTAAATTTTTTGATCAATTTTCTATTGTTTTGAAAAACTTTGGCCTTATTTTTTGGAAAAATCCTAGATTTTTGAGTTTTATTCTAGAATCTATTATGATGAATTTAAACAAGCCTTTTGTTCATATTCCTCTTGTTTGAGATGTCGTTTATTTATTTATCTATTGTTTGGTATTCCATTTTTAGAAAAATATTTCTCAAAATTTTAACTTTGTTATTTTATTGTGAATAACTATTTTTTTTTTTCAAATATGTTAGTGACCCTACATTAGGTTGTGTTAGGATTGATTTAGATGAATTTTTATTATTTTTACGTTGATTTTATGCCTTGGACTTTTAAAGGAATTTTATTTTTTATAACTACTATGCTTAATTTTTTTTAGGCATGTAAATATTATGTAGACCTTAGGTTTAATGGTTGAGATTTTTTTATTTTTTATTTTTGGGCCTGGGGGGAGGGGGGCGGTCTTATATGCTTAGTGTATTTTTTTTTATTTTTTGTTTTAGAAAAAAAAAAAAGCTCAATTTTTTTTAGATATCTTTTTTTTGACAAATGTTAGCCAGAGTTGGGGGGTAGATATATGTTGCAAACATATGAAGGATCCTAATGTTGTAGAGGTTGTAGAATAGATACCTAAAATTAGGGAGAGAGAGATGCATACAGCCATTCTTAAGAAATATTTAGAAAAAGATGTGTACCATCTCTAATTCCCTGTTTAGTTCCCTAGATTTTTCAATCTTGTGGAAAAGTGTATCTTCAAATTCGTATTTACTGGAATTCTTATGGAGAGAGAGATACGTCCAAGTTTCATTCAAAACACAAGCTAATCCATGTCATTTCATTCACATCACATTCATTCAAACTACAGTGCAAGTGAAAGCACTTGCAAGTTACAACAAAAAAGAAAGTCTATTTCCCAACATTATAGTCTAAAATTGAGTTAGCGAGAAAAAGAGAGACTAAAAGTTAGTGACCTCAACCACTACTTCATGACATATTTTTAGTTAGCGACTTCAACTACTACATGACATCATAAAATCACAAAATAAAGTTGATGCCATGCACACGAGAACTGCTTGAATTGGAGCCTACATTGGAGAACCCCAATACTTGCCTGAGCATTTAGCTTAGGTCCTATATAACCCAGGTCTACAACCAACAAATACAATATAAACCCTAGCCATTTTCTGCAACGAAAAATAAATAATGTGGCATATAAAATATGAGAATAAACTGCCTCCTCGGCATACCATGTAGCTTCATTACATATCTTGCAAGGAATTTGTATGCACATCCACATCACAACCCAGGTCTATTTATGGGTATAAAAAATGATATATAGATCATCTATCAATAAAACCACAACATTATACCAAGGGTTCCAAACCATGTTCATAATTCGAAAAAATACTTTGAAATATAAACAAACAAAGAAAATATCGACATAAACAATTCAAACAATTAAGCTATATTTTGTGAATTTTTCCAATGGACAACTCACTTAAAATATTGTCCGTAAACTATTAAGATTCTATCATATAATATTTATAGAGATGAAACCCAAGTGAGTTTTTCTACAAAAGTTTGCCAAAAATGAAAGCATGCACAATTCAGAACACATGTTTTGAGCTAGTTTCATGCCTTAATTCAATTGTCACTACAAAATATCAACTAACTAAACTTCCAGCCTGTACATATGTGGCATGTACAAGAGCAATGAAAAAGGTAATTGCCAAGCCAAGGATACAAAAAATCTGCAGGGAGTTATCATTACGAAATAGAACAATGAATGAACTAGTTTTCAAAACATTGTAAAGAAAAATGCAAAAAAGCTGGAGGAGAATAAGGAGGAGGAGGATGAAGTTGTTGAATCAAGCTCTAAATACTTATCAAGAAAAAAAAAAAAAGGAGAAAACAATTTTAAAATTTCAATAAATGGATAGACCTGGAAGAGAGTAATTCAGAAATATAGCTTCAATCGCATTAGGACATAATCAGCCACATATGCTCTAACCTGAATGAGAAGCCATATCCATCAGCAAACTCAAGAAAGAAAATCATGAATCAATGCATTCAAGTCATATCCCCCATCTCAGAAAATGATGGTACACGTGTTTTCTTAAATCAGTAACCCTATGCATTGGGCCTTGCTCAGAGTGGGCCGTTCACATTCATGAGTTCAATTAAAAGAGGAGAAAGTTATTAAAATAAAAAATTAAAAATAAAAAGAAGAAAAAAAGAAAGAAAAGAAAAAACACACAATTTAAACCAATAGTTCATCAAGAATTCAAGAACATCAAGACTAATCAGCAGTCATATTCAAGAGCTCCTAGAACTAATGAGGAGCCATCAAGACTTTGAGATCTAATTCATCCCTGAACACCCAATTCTTCAATTATTTAATGAAATCCCCCAAAATTCAAGAACATTTTAAACTAGAAGTTCATCAAGAACACCAGTATCTAGACCAGATCTGAAGTCCAAAATACCAAGTGATAAGTATTTTTTAATTACTTTATGCATATAATTTTATTGCACTCATCAGTGACCATGTTCACTATGACATAGATCCCCCACATAGCAAAAATCATCCAATATCATGTCATGAGCATCATTGTCATGAGCATGAAATGCTATGACATAATCCCCACATAAAAAAATCATCTAATCTCATGTCATGAGCATCAAATGCTATGATATAGTCCCCACGTAGCAAAATTCATCTAATCTCATGTCATGAGCATCAAATGCTATGACATAACACCCCACATAGCATATTTCTAAACTACACTCCACATAGCAAAATGAATAAGTAAATCAATGGACAAAATATATGAAGGTGATGAATAAGTAAATCAATGGACAAAATACATGAAGGTGTTCTAGAGACCAAACTCTTCACACAACAAAAACCATCCAATATCATGTCACGAGCATCACATCATAAGCATCAAAAGGCATAATTGATGGTGTTTTAGAGACCAAACTCTCCACATAGCAAAATGCATAATTAAAGTAGTGGACAATCATGGAACAAGGATTCATGAAGGCTCAATCCCAAATACATTAACATATCCTCAATAAAAAAAAAATATAACCTGTCATAATACATGTCCAATATTTAAGTGTACATTGAAACCCATTTATGTCATAACCCAAAGAATAAGACATCCACAACTATTTTTAGATGATACCCCAAGAGAGAGAGAGAAGAGAGCAAAAGAAGGTTAGAGAGATAGACAGAGAGGTATAAGAGAAAATATGTATCTAAAGTTTCCATTATAAAACAAATTAGGTAGAGGCTTTAAGAGGGCCATAGGATTGCATAAGCATCAGGCATCAATTGAAATCATCTAATCCACTTTCATAGTTGGACTGAATCTATTATAACTTCTTCACATCATTTATTTTGAAGAAGATATTGCTCATATTCACATCTAAGCTGATCCCTTCATGCTCTTGAAGCGACATCATCTGTAATGCCATCAATATTGAAAATGACATCGTAGACCCTATCGATGTGAGGGTTAAGAGTGTTTTAAATTTCTTAATTGCTAACCCTAAGCCTGACACTACTTCAGCAATCATTGCTAATGTATCAGCCATTGCCCTCTTCTTCCTCTTTGTCTGTTGACTTGTAGTTAAAGTAATGGATTTACCTTTCTTACCAGCCCTTGAATGTATAGGGGTCTCAAGAATGTCCCCCTCTTCAACATCCATACTAGTGTCTTCACCAACGAGAGCCTTCCTTACACTCTCACCTATGTCTTCACCTTCTAGTATTGTATTTCGCTTGGCCATTGTTGTCGTCCTCACACTTATTGCATTGGCCGTTGAACTGCTTATGATTATGCTCAACTCCTCATAACAAGAAAATGGTTTCCCCTTGATATGCTTAGCATCGAGATGTGCCTATACAACATGGATAATTATTTATGGTTAATATCGAAATACACAATCAATTGATAAATACCCTCAAAGAAGCAAAGAATAATTAATTGTAATGTATTGTTCCCAAATATCCTCAGTACTAGTCATTGTCTGTCTCGCCAAGTCCCAGCTAAAACCAATGTCGTTTATGAGTTTCTTAACTATCTTGTAGCTTTTACCCTATGTTTTGAGCTAGTTCTTGAAGTTCTCTCTCCTTAACATTCCATTGTGTTGGTTTGAAGTCCTTCTCTGGCTTATCGCATGCCAGTTTTGTTCAACGAGCACATCTAGCAAAGTTATTTCCATCTTACGAGTCCACTGAATTTTTTTGGTCTTTGAGGTTACATTCTTGACCTCCATAACCTCGTCATCCATGCCTAATTAAAGTGTCAATATAATAAGATGCATGAGTTGAAAACAATATTTCATGGTCATAAGATTAATTTAATACACGATTACACCAATGCATGAACTGAATATGTTATACTTAGTACTTAACTGGAAATTTGATATTCCAACAACATTTGACTAACAGAGAAGAAAACTAAGCAGTGGTAAGATGATCCGTCCACATTTTCATTGCCATATCATCTGAAATTTTGCCCAATCATCACTCACCCTTTCACTCGTCCCAAATGTCTTCGATTCAGGAACCAAAATACTATTGTCCTCATATATCCTTTGACATTATCTCCTCCAATTTCTTTTACTTCACTATCAACTTTTGTAATGAAATTATGCAATATAAAACAAGCAATAATTACCTTCACTTGTGTCCTAATTGGATAATTAGTGGCAACCTTCAATATAGGGAACCATGTTGTGAGGACACCAAAGGCACACTCAATAGCATTTCAAAGTGAAGAATATGTTTTATTGAAAAACTCATTATAGTCTTGAGGGTTCTGACTTTCATGATTGAAATTGCTCCTTTTATGATTGAAATTGCTCGTATAATAATATGTTTGGTGGTATGGAGAGGGAAATCCTTCAATATTTGGGTATCCAGCAACGATTGAATAGAATTTTCCTATATAACAAATAGACTATGTTTATTATCCCATTTGTTTTTATATATGAAGTTTTGAATATTGAAAAGTAGTATAATGTTTACCAGGGGGTACAGGAAGAGCGTCTACACATTTGAGTGAATATTGAAGAATACGGGAATCAGACACTGAATCTTCCCACCCCACAAAGACATATTGAAATTTTAAATTGAAGGAACAAATACCCATAACATATGTGAGGTGAAACCCTTGCGATTCTGGTATTTACTTTGAACGTACGGACTAACAATAGCAGGGAGATAATTTGGAATGAAATGGAAATAACTATGAAATCACAAACAATCTTGAAGTAATCTTTAAACCTCTCATCTCTACTTATTTCTGGGTGTTGGATGTAATTAGGGTTGAGCCTTAAAAGGGCAAGCTTTCTATGCTTCCCCTACAACATGAAACTTATAAGCTTCCCCCTATCCAACCGTCTATTCTGAATGGACAGCTCAAATGGCTCCAATCACAATGTCACATCCCTATATTATTTTATTTCTACTTTTATTTTTTACAAACTATATTGACCTTAAAGTTGCACCTATAAAAAATATAAAAATATATTCTCAATAAAAAAAAATGATCAAAATATCTCTCAAAGATTTAAGGGGTATTTTGGTTATTATATTTTAGGGAAATTATCACAAATATACCTAAATTTTAGCTAAATTGGAAAAAAAAATCCCAACTTTCATAAACCTCGTCTACACCCTTTTGCCTTATTTTTTGACAAAAATAGCTTTTCACGATAGTTGTTTTACCGTAATACATATTGCAAATTATACGGTAATTAAAGTACCATAATAAATTGAAGTAATATTATGGTACTTTAAGTACCGTAATACATAAGGTTATCTTTATGGTATTCCTTTTTCTGTAAGATGTTGAAGTTTTATTACGGCACTCGAAATGCTGTAATAATTTCACACGTTATATACCCTAACCCCGGATCCATTTTTTCCTTTACAGTTCTTATTCTATCGTTGTAGGGCTCTCGATCTTTACGGTTCTCAACCTCAAGATTTTTGTGGCGCTCAATCTCTCATGGGTCTCTCTCCCTCATTTCCATCACCTCATCAGATCTTTGGGGTAAGAAATCTTTCTCCAAATTTATAAATGAGATTGTATCTTGATTTTTTTCTTCCACATTTCGAGCTTACCGTGTGATGATCAATTGTATTGTTTCTATATTCTAATCTTGCTTTCTATGAACTTGTTCAGTATTGTGTTTTTTAGCTTTGTACTTTATTCTAATTTTTCCGTATTTATTTTTCATGTATGTAATGGTTGGGGATTTATATCTTCATCGTTTGAGACAACCAAAATCAGGATATGTATTCACACCTAGGGCTTAAGCTCTTTTGTGCGTTTTGTGTAGTAATGACTATGATTAAACCTACTTGATTCACTTGTATCAAAAGAGTCCAGTCAGTTGTTCAAAAAACTGTGATTAAACCTACTTGATTTACGTATAAATTTTTTTTTATTTTTTAATAAGTAGAATATTTCTATTCCAACTTCTGGACCAATGGGTGATATGATAATTTAAATGTGAGTCCCAATTTGAATGTGAATCATGATATAGTAACAACTTCAATGAGTTCTACATTTTCAAGTCAAGATGATTAAAAGATGTTGCATATCAATATAGTTCTTCTAAATTGGACCCAAAGAAAAATTGAATATTAAACAATATTCTGCTTAAAATTTGATCAAGTGTGTAAGCATGCAAACTTGTTGTCTATCCTTGGTCAGGTGTCTAATAGACTAACAGTTCTTTGTTATTTTGTTCTTTTACTTTGAATGTCATTGGTGGGGTGTCTGATAGACTAATAGTAGACTATTTACCATGAGTATATTGTTTATGATCACTTTTGAACATGGATAATGGCAAAAGATGCACCTTTCCCTGGAGGTCCTGAGATTCTTTCATTGCTGAATAAACAGAGGGAACATATGTCTCAGAAGATTTGGGAAGGAGATATATGTACACCTATTTCAAATTATATTTTTTTCTATCATGTTAGTTCATCAATTTATTTATTTTAGTATCTGAAATCATAAATTTCATTTCAGGATCGGGAAAAGTTTCATCAGGGTTGATGAAAAACCCAATGCAGCTTCGTTGTGGCCTTTAACAAACAATGATCAAATTGATTTAGTCTGGAGATCAGGATTGTATCCTCTCACCATTATAACGATGACTCACCATGACCGTGGCATATTGTCTACTATTATAGAGAGGTGGCCCATAGAGACGAACACCGGGCACTTCAATATTGACATCAGAGAGATGATGCCTACTCTTGAAGATGTTTGGAAAATTCTCCGGTTAAATGTGACTGGTGTAGCTGTAACTTTGAGGAGAGTGGAGAACTACGGGGATTATATAGTTCACATGATCGGAGAGCTGCCACCTGGTCTTAGCCATTCTATTATCCGGCTGATGTGGTTGAGGAATACTTTTAAGCGGTATCCACATAACTATAATCTCACCACCCTTTTGCAACACACCTGTGCCTACCTCCTATATCTAGTTGGCTGCACAATCTTTGCAGATTCCACAGATGGTACAGTGTCTACTATATGTTTACAGCCTTTTGAGGATATAGAAACAACTGGTCAATATGCATGGGGTGCAGTTGCCCTATTTCAAGGCTTGTCCAAAGTGGTTCGTCCTGGTCATCAACACCTAAGTGAATCAGGCACTCTTTTGTTAGTAATGCTAGTATATTAATGTTTTAATAGTTTTCTTAAAGTTTGATAGATATTTTTTATTATAATTCTACTTTTTTTATACATGCATTTTGGTGCTAGGCATACAAGCATTTCAATTTGTTATGCTCAATTCCCAAAAAAAAAAGGGCAAGGCAACCTAGATCCTTCATATGGGCTCCTCTTAGAGAATGGGATAACGCTCACAACTTCGGTCTCATGGGACGACAGGACATTGATAACACGCGAATAAATGATATTAGTATAGAATAGTTATCATTGATTTTGTTTATTTATATTTTAATTAAAATTTGATGCAGGTTATTTAACTTAAAATTTGTCTTTTTTTGTCTTAGGTCATATGAACCCCATACGATGATTATCCTGACCTAAGAGATGAAACTGAAGAGGATAGAGATTATGGGCTTATTGTACGTTAGATTGCTTTACGTCATACATACCTCATATATTGACACATTTGTGAGAGGTACATGCCAGATCATGTGCTCCGGCAGTTTGGACTTCACCAAGGGATACCGGCTGATCCCTTACAGTGGGAGAGGAGGGAGGGAAGGGGGAAGAGGATTGACAACTGGGTATCTCGGCTGATCTTTTGTAGTGCGAGAGGAGAGAGAGAAGGGGGAATATGACTAACAATTGGGCAGATGAGCTTCGAAGTGAAATTGTTATGTAAACGAATACGTTAGATTATTTTGCCAGGCAGATGAATATATGTTTAATGTGAAGCTAACACAAAAATACATTGAGTGATACAGGATAAGGACTAGGCCCTTAATCCATAATCCATTTAGGAAATGTCCCTCCAAATTCGCACTTCAAGGCTATAATGATGAAGATAGAATGATAATAATATTTGAGAACCGTTGTTATTTTATCACGACATTTTTATTTTAGAAGTCTCAATAATCTATTTTCATATTTTATATGACTTGATGCAGCGTAAGAATAGTAGCTAAGCATCTCAACTTGTATGTAAAGGTTACAATTCAAGAAATTGAGTCCTAGCTAGGAAAACAGTACAAATTGCTGAAAATTTATGACCCAGAAGCTGTAAGGGATGAGGATGAATCTGAGGAATTGGAGTTGGATGATGAAATGGAGGATAATGTACTACTAGTATGGCTTCCTGCTCGACCAGATGAGGGGCCAAGTAATACACAACCCATCCCCATACTGGTTCATCCAGAGGAGCTTAAATGGCAGTTACGTCCTCGTTTGGCAATACGAGAGGAGAGCAGCTTACAGCAGGAGAGCAGATCAAATACAGAATTGTAGTTACCATAGTGGGGTGAAAAGTTGCCAGTTCGGCGAAAATATTCATGATAATATGTTTTTTTGTTGTAAAGAGGCTAGTAGTGCCTATACTGTGTAAAGAGGCCAGTAATGCCTATATTGTTTTATTGTGATATGTGTAATATATATGAAAAGTTGAAATATCAATATTTTTTGTTATTTGTATATCTTTTTTATATTTGTGTGATATATGTGAAAAGTTGAAATATCGATGAGTTTATAATACTCCTCTGCATCTTATATTCTTATTGGAATGAGAACCTATGATAGCTTAGATGTCTCACCAAGCTATTGTGTTGCGTTGGTTCAATGATTTTATAATACTACTATTTTATCTTTTAACTTTAGGTATTCTTTCAGGGGCAGTATGGGCAAATGAGGCATGGGGATCCTATTGGAACTGGGACCCCAAGGAGACTTAGGCTTTTATTACTTGGACTATATCTGCTATTTATTACATGGATGATTGCCAATAAACACACGCTCAAACCTATCATAATTATATGTTTGAATAACCGTTACGGTTCCAGGGTTAGTGATTTGGATCTTATGGAGGTACTTGGCGAGGTCCTTATATTCCTTTATGTGGGAACCTTCATTTATCTCTTAGGCAACCTCTTTGCCTCGCCCTGCTTGTTGGTAAGATATCACGACACTGTGATCACGTTGTTTATCATTAACCACATATCCAGGTGTCAGATTGGGCATATCATTCAAACAGTATTTGATCTTGCTTGGGCAAGCAGCTGATGAACCCTACCTAGTCCGCCGATACATGAGTGCATGTTTACAAATTTATTCACCCTGAAGAAGTTTGTTGTATTAACCTTCCAAGAACGCACTTGCCATGAAAACCCATCTGCAGTACACCTCGCCCATACACGTCTCTCCTTGCTTTTTATAAACTTCATATTGAAGTTTTGTGATATGGCATAATCAATAAGGTGATTACGGCATGCATGTACGTCATCAAAATCCTGACCCTGTAGAAGTACAACTTCATAACGGTTAATCATGAGGGGGCTTTCTATCGGATCGATGTCATCGATATGCCGCTCTATTTCTATATCATGCTTATCTTCTATGCCTATGCTAGCAGCACCTTCACTGTGAAATACTTGCTCTGGTCAGGAAGTGCTCAAGTGAGAATTATCATAACCCATAGCAAAATATTGACAAATAAAAAAAAACATGAATTTTATTGCAAACTTCTTACATGACCAATCTTGATGGACCATTAGATGATGGTCGATATTTAGTGCAATCAGACTCAGTAGGTCTGTTTGATACGTACATAATGATGGAAGAAGACCCTTCCATCATATTTGCAATGTCATCGTCATCATCAATACCTATCATATTATTGTTTCTTGGTAACCCTGGGTCAATATACCTAATAGTACTTGGGGTATAATTTGATACTTTTGACAATTGATCCTTTACTTGGTCAAATGATGGATCCTCTTGAAAAATATAACTTTCTTGTCCCCACCGTCATAGAAAATACATCCATCATTAGATTCCCTCTTGAAAAAACCACCAAAGTGTAAAATGATTTTCACTCTGTTATCACCCATTATTGTTGTGTACAACTCAATCACTGCATAGAAATTTCAGATGGGAATAAATATAAAATACTGCTGAGACGTTTCAAAATACTTATATATAATTAGGAGGTTGCATTATAGAGGGACATTAGATTGCAATACGGATGCCACAATATAAATAAAATTACAATGGGCAACCCAACTCCATCAAGTACTATAGAAAAGCAATGTTTTGATGGCCAACCATTAAATAAATCTAAAACTTTTATTTATGCAATATTTTAAACAAAAATATTAAAATGGTCAACCCAACTACATCAAGTACTATAGAAAAACAACATAATATTTTTGATGACATACTTATAAAATAGTGTTGATGTGTGTTGATGCTCATTGAGAAATAGCTCTCAGAGAGTTCGTTCAGAGATTGATAAATAATAATAGATGAGAGGATAGAAAATGAATGAGAGAGAGAAAAATGTTTAGAAATCATGAAAACGGGGTTTTATGATTAAAAAAATTGGGCAGGAAATATTTACGGTTATTTTAATACTGTATAATCTATGGAAAGTATTATGGTAGTTCGAGTACAATAATTGAAGATATTATGGTATTAAAAGTGTCGTATAATCACATTACGGTAGTTAAACTGTTAAGGATGAGACTGTCTTTTACAACATTGTATAGCCCATTTATTCATTCTTTACCCTCAAGGGTATTTTTGACCACTGTACATATATATACTAATACGTAAAACTAATTGTTGAGTGGAATGAATGATTCGTGGTTTTCTCTTCTATTTCTCTCTCTAGGGTTTCATAAGTTTTACATGGTATCAAAGCAACACCATCACTCTTTGTAAGTGCATCATTCCTCTTCTCTTTTTTTTATTCCTCTCTGTTCAATCTATTGAGTTTATCATCTCTCCTCTCTCTCTCTCTCTCTCCAAAAAATTTGTCCTTTTTATTGTTTGATTCCCTCTCTACAAACTATTTTTTTTATTCCTCTCTGTAAGTGCATCGTTCCTATTTGTTTTGAGTACGAAGGTCTAAGTGCATCCTTTCTCTTCTTTCTTTTCTTTATTCCTCTTTGTTCAATCTATTGAGATTATCATCTCTCGCTTTCATTCCCAAAAGTTTGTCCTCTCTATTGTTTGATTATCTCTCCACAAACCTAAGTTCTTTTTTCATAGCCCTTCTTTTTGTCATAGCCCTGTTCAATCTAGGGCTTAATCCGGCAAAAAGGTTTTGTTGGTGTTTGTCAAAACGAAAGTGCTTGTTGGTGTTTTTGAGAAAGGGTCGGTGTTTGTACCCTTGCAAAAATAAATAAATAAATAAATAAATAATAATAATAATAATAATAATAATAATAATAATAATAATAATAATAATAATAATAATAATAATAATAATAATAATAATAATAATAATAATAATAATAATAGTAATAATAATAATAATAACAACAACAAGGACAGCAAGAACAAGAACAATAATAAAATAAAATAAAAATCGGAAAAAAATAAAAAAAATCTGCAACTAATATATCGAAGTAACTTCTGTTCTTGTGGCCTATTTGTTCAACTTCGGAAGTCTATCTACTGAAGTTGGTCCTATTTTGTTTCTTTACTTCAGAAACTGTGGTACCGAAGTATTCCCTGTTATCTCTCAGAATTTGTTCTCTTCTGGTGAAGACCTTATTTCAAAAATCTCAAGTAAAGTAAGTGAAGACCTTATTTCCAAAACCTCAAGTGAAGTAACTTCCTTTATTATGGCCGCTAAGCTTGCCAAGCTTTATCTCTATTAAACTCAGTAGAGACAACTATCTCAAATGAAAGGCTTAAGTTTTCAATTGTATTGAAGGCCTGAATCTTGAAAGTCATCTTGATGGATTTAATCAGCCACAAAATGAACTTATTTCTGAGGAAGCAAAATAAAATCAATGCACCAAACCAGAACTTTCAAAAAACTCCAAATTTATGGAATGGAAAATGAAGGATAAAATACTATTGAGTTGGTTACTTTCTACTCTTTCCAATTTTGTTACTTTCTACTCTCTCCGATGACTTACTCACTGAAGTGATGCACCTGACGACAGCTTAAGAAGTGTGGGAGACGCTTTACAACACATATCAAAGGGAAACATTTGCCAATGTTCTCCAACTTAAAACAAAAGGGCTCTCAATCAATGACTGAATACCTGAATAAGTTCAAAACTATAAATGACCACCTTGCAGCAATTGGTAGTCCAATAAGTGATCAAGATATGGTTCTCTATACCCTCAAAGTTCTTAGTCTAGAGTTTAAGTCCTTTGAGACCTCCCTGATGACCAAATCACCATTTCTGTTATTCTCAGAGCTTCGATCTTCTCTTCTCACATTTGAAGCCCGGTTTGTATCTTCATCGGTTGTTAAAATAATCCTCAAGCCTTGGTGAATACATCATCAAGGTTAAAAAGTGGATATGTTCGAGGACATGGTTGTCATGGAGGTAGAAGTCGTAACCCAAATCAGTAAGGCATCCTTGGAGCCAACCCACTTTTCCATCAACCTCTTCAGTCAAGAATGGGCATGATACCTTGAGTAACTTGTTAGTATTGTGGGCGACATAGACATATTGCTAAAAACTATCTGGACATAAAAAATGTCTCATCGTTCCACAATGCACTAGTGCATGATTTTAACAATCTATCAACCACTACACCAACTGATCATTCATGGGTTATGGATTCCATTGCTATTGCTCATATGACGGATAACAACTCTCAATTTAGAGGTATGATTCCTTACCATGGTTCTTATATGATATTCATTGGAGATGGTACTGCCCTACCTATAACCCATATTGGAACTGTGAATATTTTCACTACCTTTGGTTTCTTAAATATTCCTAATGTTTTACTTATTCCCAAACTCATACATGTATCTCAATTTGCTAAAAAATTTAAGTGTTGTTTTGAGTTTACCCCTCATGGTTGTGTTGTGAAGGATCTACAAAGTGGGAAGGCGATTGCTGAGGGGGTGCTGAAAGAAGGTTTATACGTGTTTCAAAATTATCAACTCTATGGTCTTGCTACAATTATCTCCAAAGCTAGAGGATGAGCTATTTTGTGGCATGAGCGCCTAGGTCATCCTAGTTTCACTATTGTCAATCGTCTTGGAAGAGAGTTAGCTCTACCTAATTTTGTTGATGATTTATCTCCTGGTTCACTGTGTTCTTCTTGTCAATTAGGAAATACTCTGAGTCTAGGCTTGACTCTTCTAATAAAAAGTCTAATGCTCCTCTTGATTTAATTCACAATGATGTTTGGGGTCCAGCCCCAGTTACTTCCTTATCAGGTTCTACATTTTGAGTTAATGTTGTAGATGATTATACTCGACTTACTTGGATATATTTTTTGAAGCAAAAAACTGATGTGTTTAATTAATTTCTTAAATTCCACACGTATGTTGAGCGTCAATTTGCTCGCAAGCACAAGGGTTTTAGATCTGATGGTGGAGGTAAATTTACCTCTCATGTTTTTAAAGAACATTTGAGTCAGCAGGGAATTCATCATCAATATTCTTGTCTGTACACTCCAACACAAAATGGTGTTACTGTGCATAAGTACCGTCACATTGTTGAGAGTAGTCTTTCCATGGTGTATGCAAGTGATCTACCTCAATTCCTTTAGCCAAGCCTTTTCCACCGCTGTATATCTCATTAATGGATTGCCAAGCCTTACATTGTCATTCATATCTCCCTTCCAAAAGCTCTTTTGTAATAAACCGGATTACTCTTTTCTCCGGGTATTTGGATGCGTATGCTTCTCACACATTTATTCATCTCAAAGAAATAAATTTTCACCTAAGGCTTATGAGTTTGAGTTTATTGGATACAACTTCGAATATAAAGGTTACCGATGTTATGACAAATTGTCATGACACTTTTTCGTTGCAAGACATGTAACATTTTATGAAACTAGGTTCTACTTTATGATCCAGTGTTCCCAAAATAACACAAATAGCATGTCAAATAATATGTCTGCACCTATTTCAATGTCTTTGTAATTGCAAAAAAAAGTACACTCACAAGCTCCTATCTTCTCTGAAGTTACAGATGAACCATCTCAGCAACATCACCCTCATCAGTCTTCCCTTTACTTTGACAGGTCTGATCAAGAACCTATTTCCTCGACATATGTTTCAACACTTTCTATTTCTTCTCCTACTTCAAACTTAAATGCATCTCCCATAGTCCAACATGATTTATCTAAAGGACCCTTAACAGTTTCACCTATACCACCATGCCGTTCCTCTCGCTCCATACAGCCTCCTAGACATCTGTCAGACTTCCAGATTTAACTTCCAGATTTACTCTGCAATCGTTTCTTCTCCTGACACCATCTCCAATATCTTAAGAGAAAATACCCCATTGAAAGTTATACCTCGTGAGAGAGATTGTCTTCCGATCATCAAGCATTTGCAATACAAATTTCTCAAATTCGAGAACCAACCACCTATGAAGAAGTTGTCTCTGACACTTTATGGCTGGCCTCAATGAAAGAAGACATTCATGCACTTAAAAGGAATCACACTTAGTGCCATTGCCTCTAAGAAAAAATGTAGTGGGCTCAAAATGGGTGTATAAAGTTAAGGTCAGATCAGATAGCTCAATTGAAAGGTTGAAGTTCAGACAAGTTCAGACAAGTGGCCAAGGGCTTTAGTCAAGAATATGACATTAATTATGATGAAACTTTCAATCCAGATGTGAAGGCACCCACTATTCGATCCATCCTGGCTCTGTCATCTATGTTTAATTAGAAACTCCATCAACTTGATGTGAAAAATGCATTCCTTCATAGTGATTTGAAATAAGAAGTGTACATGCAACAACCCAAAGGATTTGAAGATCCCTTACGACCACATCATGCTTGCAAATTAAAAAAGGCGATTTATGGATTCAAACAAGCTCATCAGGCATGGTTTGATAAATTCAGTTGTCTACTCCATAGTATTGGTTTTCAAAGAAGCAAGGTTGACTACTCTTTATTTCTTAAAAGATCATCCTCATGTATTGTTATCCTTCTAATTGATGTAGATGACA
Source organism: Amborella trichopoda (assembly GCF_000471905.2). The sequence continues at coordinate 4,448,767 of NW_006499617.1, read as the reverse complement.
TCATTGTTACTGGAAATGATATTAAAGGCATTGAACATATTAAGAAATAATTGAAATTGAATTTTGAAATGAAGGATCTTGGATAACTAAAATATTTTTTGGGGATTGAAATTCATCGAAAGAAAAAGGCATTGTTCTCATCCAACAAAAGTATATTCTTGATTTACTCTCTAAAACAAGGATGTTGGGATGCAAGCCTATTTATACCCCGGTTGAAGTAAATAAGAAGTTAAGGATTGAAGAAGGGGAATTGTTATCTAATCCTTCATTGTACAGAAGTGTAGTTGGTGGTCTTCAATATCTTACATTTACATGTCCTGACATTGTTTATGCAGTGAATACAGTATGTCAGTTCATGCAGGCTCTTCGACAACCTCTTTAGGAAGCCACAAAAAGGATTTTGAGGTATTTAAAGGGTTCTATACATGATGGCTTATTCTATACTTCGTCCAGTTCACCTGACTCTGATGCTGATTGGGCTAGTTGCCCTAATGATCATAGGTTCAATACAGGATTTTGTATCTTCTTAGAAAAGAGTTTGATTTCTTGGAGTAGCAAAAAACAAGCCTTAGTAACTAAATCTAGTACATAATCAAAATATAGAGCAATGAGTATTGTCGTGATAGAAATTACTTGGCTACGTATGCTCCTTAAGAAAATTGGTGTTTCCACAATACAAACCATTCTAGTTTGTGATAATCAAAGTGTCATTCACCTAGCCACCAATCTTATCTTTTACGCTCGTAGTAAACACATAGAAGTTGATTATCACTTCATTAGAGAAAAAGTTGTATCAGTTACTATTTCAATGACATTTGTTCTTTCATCCCATCAACTGGAAGACATGTTAACTAAAACACTAACTAGATCAAGACACCATGAGTACATAGACAAGCTCTCGATGCACAAGACACATGCTCGGCTTGAGGGGGATGTTAAGGATCAGATTGTCTTTTATAATATTGTATAGGGTATTTATTCATTCTTTACCCTCAAGGGTATTTTTGTCCACTGTACATATATATACTAATATGTAAAACTAATTATTGAGTGGAATGAATGATTCGTGGTCTTCTCTTCACTTTCTCTCTCTAAGGTTTCATAAGTTTTACATAAAGTACCGTATAACATGTGCTAAACATCAAGGTATTTAAATTATTGTAAGAATTCGCTGGTCATTACAGTAGTTAAATTACTATATAAAATTCGATAATCATTACGGTAAGTAAACTACCGTATAAAATTCGACAATCATTATGGTACTTAAATTACTATAATGTTCTTCACGGAAAAACGACTACCGTGAAGGTTATTTTAGTAAAAAAAAAGCTGAAAATGAAAAAAAATGGTGTAGACAAGGTTTATAAAAGTTGGGTTTTTTTTTTTCCAATTTTACTAAAACTTGAGTATATTTGTGATAATTTTCATGATTCTATTGTCTTATTGGTCATTTTTTCGAGGCGAGTATATATACCCTCCGGAGCATAGCACATGAGAGAAGCATTTGCCCTCGGGAGAGTATAGAACTGTGGGAAATTACCCAAAATTACTCCAAAAAAAATTATAATTCCATAAAAAAACTTTCCTTTGAATTTCATTTTAGGTGGCATGTTTACTTCACCAATACTTACCCCAACTGTACAAAATGTCATATTCCCCAATTTCTTCAATAAATACCACCAATTAATATTCTAATACCTTTACAATTCTGATCCCTGAAAATTAGCTCACGTATCATCTCTCTCTCTTTTCTCTCTCTAAAACCCTAGCAGTCCCTCTTCTCTGCCTTGATGAATCCATTCATAGCTTCATCTCTGTAATATGGGCTCATCTTCTTGGCTCCGTTTCCTCTAGTTCTCTTCCATTTCGAATGTTGATTGTGTTTGTTTTTCGAGTGGCAAGATATAAAAATCAATGTCATCAGAAATGAGTTGGCGACTAGATCAGACCGGTGAGAGGTCTGATCATTAGTTGAACCAATTGGATTAGAAATTAGAAAAATAAGCAAAATATTAAGAACAATTGTTTCATGCGGGCTGGACCACATTTCTACAATATGCAGTCCAGATGTATAAAGCATCCATCTTAAAGATAGATACACATAGGTGGTCCATCCAAAAATTATTGCAACTAACGGACCAAATGTATGACCTAAAATCAATATATCACTATTATTAAGTTGAAGTGAAGCGATCTCGTATTCCATTTTCTTCCTCAGGTTAAACGTAAACTAGAAGTATTTCTCGGATTTTAAATTTCGGGGATTTAACCTCTTGAACCTAATAATCAAGCTTCAAACTAAATAAAATCTCAATCAGACCGGTGAGTGCCTTAATAAAACTGACATCAAAATATTTAACAAGGGCCATTCAATTTTTGGATGGTTGATATAAACGTTTCACATCTTAAGTCCTTTTTTTTTTTTTTTCAATCATATTCTAAAGTGGATCCCAAAACTATAAATTAAAAAGACTTCTCATAAGTGTGTAAATTATAAATTAATCTTTTAAAAATCGGACTGGTAGGTCAAATCAATCACCTTCACATACCCATTTGAAAGCGAAGACAGGAAGGAATTCAAAGAAAATAATAAAATTGTAAAATTTTAATCTTAGTTGTTTACAACTTTTAAGTATTCATGAGACATTAATACTGAAAGCATAATATTTTTAGAGGGAAATGGTCGGAGTCCCTATTCTTTGAGGGAATCGGACCAATCTTCTACCGTTCGGGAAAATCTGGCTATCTAGTCCAATATACGAATCAATGGTAAAAATACAAGTCTAGCCAACCCAATATCAAATCTTCTACCCAACTCAGAGACTGCAGATGTTGACAAAAAATCACTATGTCGCTACTAATATTGAAGGATCATATGAAAAATCAAACTATATTTATTTTCTCATCCTAAAACACTTTCAAAGCATGTTCTTAGATCTAAAAATATTGGATTTTTCTTTTGAGGTTGGTCGCTAGGTTGAGAGGTTACATCTCCGAATGTCGTTAAATAATCTTAAATGTAACTTTTACCAAGGAAATTTTATAGGAAAAGTTATTTGTGATTCAACAGGTGCAAGAGCCCATTGATTCACCAACGTCCGTCTCTAAGATAGGATGCTATAAATAACCCACGGGGTAAAATGAATTTCCATGGTGTAGAATTTTTTTAAAAAATCATATTTTAAATATTACAAATTTGATTTATTTTTCATAGAAACCCCCTCCAAAAAATATCCCAATTTTATTTTATTACACCAGTAAACATATATTAAAAAAACATGGTTTAATTCAATAGTGAGTGGCATAATATCGAACTAAATTTATATTGGATATTACTTGAAATGGATATGATCTTGTCAGCAGACTGATCAGATAAGATGGACCTTCACTGATTAAGTAATCAAAGATTCAATAACACAATAAAAAACTTGATAGAGCATATGTAACGTTTTGAAATTTGCGATTAGACCTTCAATTCCACTTGCATTACTATTTTTTACCCACTGCTTGTACAATAACATCAACTACAGCAAGTGGCTTCTGTTGGATCTACTTATCTAAATTATAGGAAGTATTCTTATAGTTTCCCAATCTGGTTTCCTTTTTCTGATCATTGGTACTTTTTCTATGTGCTTATAAATAGTGCCTTCACAATTAACAAACCCCACAAATGAGAGTTCTGAGAGTCAATTTGATTGAGTCTATTGCCTCATGAATGTTCAATCCCTATCTTATTTTGAGCTAAATTTCATCAACATCAAAAGATGATGTACAAATAAGTGTATATCCTTTCCTTACAAAACTGAGTCCATGTACACCAACTCCACAAGATCTTAACCAACACTCTGAAAAAGTCAAACACTAGTAGATAGGATGTAGTTACCCCTTCTCTGGCCAGCACATCCACTCCTTCATTACTCACCATGAATGTAAGGTTGCCCTTAGCTTTGCAAAATATTCCAAGATTTTTTAGACCATTGTTTAGCTGCCAAGAGAACCCAATAGCATTGTATAAGTCCCCCTCGATGCATATTGCACCCCTTCTCTTCTTCAGAAGTCGTAGCCTATAAGCATTCAGCACATCCTCATCTCATTTGACTTGCAAGCATACAGGCCCATACGAAGTCATGAACATCTTCCCATGGTGCTCCCTGAGCAGGTTAAGTCACCCTCAGGGGAAGTACCAATTTGTTGGACCAAACTTCTTTTCAGAAATCTGTTCTGCCAATCTTCTTCCAATTTGTTTTAAAATCCCTAACAGCTTATCCTTACTCTTTTGATCTAGACTATGGCATATAAGTTGTGTTGTCCTTTATATCTTCCACCTCCTCGTTTTGATCCTAAGCATCATGTTGTTCCTTTCAAGCCATATAAGCCTCACAATCACAAAAAATTTCAGTCTCCATACAATAAGTGAAACTAACTCAAGAGGGACTCCACCGAGGCTGCCGATACCCATTTGAAATAACATAGGCTTAATGCAAAAGACCAAGTAATTGTTGCAGAGGATCCAGGCAAAATAGATGACTTAGACTTACTGATCCCATTGCTTCCTTGCATATAAATAAGCATACGTTTGAAATTCAGCATCCCTTTCTTTCTTAGGTTGTCCACTGTCAAGATTTTGTTTGACACGACAGGTCATCCAAGGGCCTTTGTTTTTAGAGGGAATGGGTGGACCACATTGGCTGTGACAGAATCTCCTCTGTGCATGATGCCAATAAGCTATATACATGAATATCACTACAAAGGACACCTTTACTAATGGAATCCAAATCAGTCCATCTTTTTATTGCAAGAAAATAATCAGTGGAGCTCATGTTATAGCTTTTGACATACCTCTATTTCATCGTCCTTTGATGCCCTTCTGAAGCAAGGGATTCAAATATAGCTTGCAGCCCTGCTCTTCCACCACATCTGCCACCGTAACATCAGGCCTTGAAGCCACCATGGTTAGCATAGAGTGTTCTTCTTTTAATGTAGCGTAGCCCAAACATAGGCCCTTCCGAAAGTATGTTTTCTCACCAATGACCCGCATCCGTACTCTGCTCTTGATGCCTAAGCAGTAGTCATTCATCCATTCCATGCACCTTAGAATCCCCCTTTTGTCCTATGAGATCTAAGAAACCTTCCAGTTTCATCCCGTGGAGACCTCACGAGATGCGAGTCAGTGGCAGACGGTGCGACGCTTCTCATACCACACAGAAAAAATCACCAGCCACAATTCATAAAGACAAATATGCAATGGAAGCCAGCTTCTGGAAACCAAGAAAACCCCTTCTCAATATAGGGACCACAACACTTTCTCCGTCCTTTAAAGAAAACTTTGGATCCTCTATCATCCACAAGCTAATCAGATCACAGGAGCTCATTTCTAGAGTAACATCCCACCCCAAGTCTATAATGCATGACTAGTGGAAATAAAATAATTTCCTAATGCCATTAATTATTTTCCTTCATTGTGGCTAATGGTTAGCACTTTCTTTGTTACTATGACAATACATATTCCCCAGTCCATCAAAACCGCATTTTTTTGCCTTTTCTATTAATAATGATGTCAATTTTTTTTCCTAATCTCCCTCCTCTTCACAATCAAGTTCCAACCTTTTCTACTCCTTTGGCAAAGGTATGGTCAAAGGCCAGTCAGCTTAGGTTACAATAAAATAATGATACAAAAGACAGTGTGTAAAGGTTCGGATCAGACGAAAAATTGTTGGGGATCTTCCGGGGATCCATCTTTCTGAAAGTTATTGAGATCCTGCAAAATCAAAATTTGGGAGTGTTAAGAGTTTTGATGCTAAATACAGTTTGCAGAATTTTTCAAATCAATCGAATTCGGAAGTTTAGGTTTCAAAATCAAATAGTGGAGCATCACAATGTTAGCTGTGTTCTAACTTCTTCCCAGTATGTTTAATGATTCTGCATTTTTTTGCTAAGCATGTTGTTTTACATAAGTTTTCCAACAGTCTGAAATATAGTTCTCGTTTCTTCATTTATAAAATGAGATAAAAAAAGGGACAAAAGCACGTTTCTATTTACATGAAAGGCCTATTTCTGCAATTTTAGAGGAACTTTTAGATGCAAAACACATAATTAGAATTGACATAAATTACCTCTTTGCCAGAACACCTGGAACAGAGTGCTTGGCCACATCAGAACTGTTGCCATTCAAGATTAGCACTGATCTGTATGAGGAACGGAAATAATCAGCTACATAAATAACACATAATCAGTATTGATCTTGAACAGAAATAATCAGTTGCATAACTAACAAATAGCTTAAGTGTCGAGGAAAAAATATTTTACACACCAAAAAGAGAAAACAATGCCAAAACACATCACCTATCCCCAAATAAACCCTAGTTCCCATTTCTTTACACCCCTACTGAGCACGACATTCACTGTTGGGCAACAAGCCAGGGGGCAAACTCTAGATTTCTACCCAATCAATTAACAAAAAAACTTGTAATAAAGATGAAAAAGGACACACTACATTGTTTCCAAAGAAATGCAACAAATAGTAAGCATACTCGACAGGCAAAGGGATCGAAAATGAACCAGCAAAATCTCCTGGTCCCACGATTTTCAGGTTAGCACCAAAAACTATGTTGCGTTCACTGAGGAATGACACCGTGCAAAAAGGGCGGACAAAGTCATGGTGGTCAATATGGGGTGGTATACAATCTCCTTCATCGTAGATGTTAACGATGCAGCTGTTGGGAATACAATCCGTAGGAAGGACATGCTACCTGACCACTGTTTTGATCATTGTTTTGAAGGGGGGAGGAATGGGGTCCACTTCCTCGTTACGAATGATGCCTGGTGGGTTTCCATTCTTATCCTGTTCAAAGAAGATTCATATAATGTCAAAGTTTCTAATGTGCAGTATTCTCTTAATTGCATCTAGAAGAACATTAACTCATGAAAAGATGATTCTCTAAAATATAGTATTCTATATATTTACCACTGCATAATTGTAGCAGCAACCAAAGTGCATGGTCACACGCCCCTTCCCATGCATCCATTTCTGTGATTGTGAATAAGTTCACTCTGAAAAAAAAATAAAAATTAAATGGCTTTAGTACATATCATACAAACCATGGCCACCGTGCCAAGCCATTAATAACACTAAAAATTAGGAGAAAAAACAATTATCAGAAAGCAAAATTTCCAAAAGCCACATACATAGAATTCCAAAAATCAGACTTGAAAATATAGTATTATATGAAAATTCTCTCTTTGCTTGCAGAGGTTTTCCACAGGGCATTAGCATGAAATATGGCACCGATTCTCCGGGATATGAAACCAGAATCCAATATACAGAAAATTTGGATGATAGTATCCTTGATAGATCTAAGCTAATGAGATAAATATAAGTTGTAGAAGTAAATCAGACAATATACATCAAAGTTATAGAAGTAAATGAATCTCATTGCGAAATCAACCTTTAGAAGAAAGTGGAGATAACCATGACAAATGCCCAACAATAACCATATATCTTTTTGACATGAATCATCAATTTCTTGCCAGCTTCCCAAAGTGAATCTGCGAAAACACTCCACATTTCAAATGATAGTACAAATGCTGAATGGACAATTTGTCCAGAGGAATTTAGATGCCCTGTTAATTGTCATCACACCTGTTTTCAGGTGCCAACAAAACATGGGAAAGGCAGAAAAATACAGTGCCAGAGCACCTCCGTTTCTAAATGTGGACAAGGCCCTTAAACCAGGCCGAAACCAGGTTCGCTGCAAAGTCCATATAATACTTGCTAGGTCTGCTGAGACTTGACCAGTTCCCAATGATTTCATATGAACATGATATCCTGCCAGGTCCAAGTGACTCACCCAAGTCCGAGTCAAACTCAGCAAGTCTTAAAAACACCGTACCAGTAAGATGCCATAGGATTCCTATGAGAATATGATTATAAAAATCAACCAAAAACATCTGTGTCTTCCACAAGTCTTCCAAATGAGGAAACTATGAGCAACTAGTGTGGTGACAAATGGGGAGCAAGGAAACATAGGTGGGGGGTGGGGGGTGGGGGAGATAAGAACAAAAGCATTACGGCATCACTGGGTGCTTGGGATATTTATTGGAAAGTTATGGTGAACCTGGATTAAAAAAATGAGGCATGAACAAATACTCACTAGAATCCCATTCATTTAAGTATGTGCAACAATATCTTCTAGAAGAATTTACTTTTTGTACTCCCATTTGCTTGTAATATTGTTGTTTCCCAGTGAGACAGGGCAAGGGGTGACAGAGCACTAGAATGAACAGCATGATGGGTGACATGAACGAGGGGTGACTTATTGTAGTCTCATATGCTCTATGCAGGCACACACAATAAAATGAAGAAAAACAATTTACCCAGTAGATACACTATAAAATAGCACAGAAAATACAACATGAAGTCCTAAAAATTGGAATCATATATTTTCCCTTTCTGCCCATAAGTAACAACGGCTAATGTGAAGGGATGTGAACATTGGTTGCAAGTGCAAACAAGGCATAGTTCATTGAGAAAGGATAAAACAATAATAGCCCACATAGTTCCCTTGGGAAAATGATCTACTCAGGAGGATTTTTCAATCTGAAATTTTGGGACCTCCCTAAGAATATCATCAAATGAAAAAAAAAAAGAAAGAAATACAAAGAAAGTAGGTTGTTCAGTTGAAGAGTTTACAACCCCAAAAATTGGGAGCCTAAAAATACTCCTAGATTGGGTTTTATTTGAAGAAGTGAATGGAGGAGTGCACCCAATGGAGCATAGAATCTTTTGACAAAAATAAAGATACAATCAAATGATTATACATATGTCAGATACATTCAAAGGATTATATATATCTCAGATTCTTTTGTTGGATGACTGTCACCAATATGCCATGAGTCTATTTATGCTGAATTCATCAATATGTACATTGTGGCTCTACATTGCCGAAGAACAAAAGGCTATGGAAGTAGCTGCTCCAACATTAAAAAGATATAGATAAACATAACTCAACACCAGGAACTACACATATCATATATCATACAACTCTAAGCTACCACACAGAAACATCGAAACCATAGAGAGTAAGAAAGAGGCATACCCCTTAGTTCATTTTTCCTCCCCATCTCTGGAAGGCTGTAAACATAATCAACAATGGTCTTCTGTTCAGTAGCGTTGAAAACACAAGTGTGCAGCTCAAGTCCCTTGACAATGTTAACCAGTTTCCCATTGATCCTTTCCAAGCATACATAGTCCTTTTTCCTCGCCACTTGGGTTAAACGAATCCACTCTCTCTCATCTCTCATCAATGAATTCTTCTTTTGAACTTCAGAGTTGAGTGATTCATCAAATTCCTTTGTCTGGGAAAACCGCCCACTTCTATCCCTCATGTCTCGCCCATGAGCAACCCGACGGTCCCTATACCTGCTACCTTCTAACGAGGAGAGAGAGGTTTCTCCTGAACGCATAGGAACCCTAGAACCAGATGTGTTGGTTAAGCTTTCATCAAATTCCTCTGTCTGGGAAACCTGCCTACTTCTATGCGTCTTTCCTCGCCAATGAGCAACTCGACGGTCCCCATAGTTGCTACCTTCTAAGGAGGAGAGAGAGGCTTCTCCTGAGCGTGTAGGAACCCTAGAAGCAGATGTGTTGGTTGAGCTTTTGTATGATTTCCTAAAGTTCCCATTTGACTAGCTATTGGAGCTCCTATCCGACATAGTTAAACTTGAAGAAGCTGCAACTAAGTACCTTTGATCCTCACAAAAATGTCCATTTGATAATGAATCTTGATCCAATTTCCCTATAAAAAATAAAGAAAGGAATCAATTAACCAAAACAGCAGATAAACATCAGAAGACTATGAAGAAAATTGTGAAGGACCATTAAAATATAACTAACAATCAATTATCCAGAAAAAACACCCCATAAGATCACAAACTAAGGTACCCACACACAAGTGAGATTACTTTTTATAGACTACAGATAATGCTCCTACCTAGGAAAAATCTGAAAGAAGGATTGAAGGCGAGCATAACTTTTCACTGTATAAGAACAATATTACCAACTTTTTATTCACCCCGCTCCTAATACAAATTCAACCAACTTCGTCATAAGGAAAATGGATTGTAAATACTAAATCCTTCAATAAATGGATGAATTCTGCAAAACATGCATAAACCAAAAAACTTGAACAGAACTGTCATCAAGAGAAAAGCTCCGGTTACCACGATATGCATCCAGATAAAACTATCATAATTCACATTTTAGAAATCCAAAGGCTAAAAACTCATTGTTAAAGCTCAGAGATTGATCTGGTAGTCCCTAAAAGAATGTCTTAGCACTCGATGTTTTTGTTTAAAAAAAACAAGAATTTATAGCTCGACATTTGCTTCTTAAACATACGAGAAAATAAATAAAAGAAAAAATGATGGAGGGCAAATTATCCTTTAATTTCTAGCATTTTTTAGTTTTTTTTAGGAATTCTAGGGTTTTTATATTTTTTTTATCTATTTCATGAGAACTACTCATGAGTACTATTCATAATACTATATATCAGTCAAAACAAAACCCAATTTCCAGTTCACTTACCAGAACCAATAACAAATTACCCTAATGTAAAAACATGCAACAGTGAAAAACCCTAACTATATCAGTAGAAACAAAAAACAATTCCCAATTCACTTTTCAAACAAACAAGCCAAGTACCCAATTCCAATTAATTGAATCTGATTACAATGATCTAAGAGAAAACAAATTACACCAAAACAAATACAGTTGGGCATAGAGTGAAAAAGCAACACAATTCTGCTCTAAAGGAAGCCCTAACCACGTAATTCAAAGCAAAACACGAACCAATTCTCACAGAAAAGATAGAAACAAAACCCAACCCAGCAACACAAACCCTAAAAACATCAACGAAAGGAAGCAAACCCTAATTTTGTCTGCATGTAAAGAAAGAAAACCCTAATTCAACGAAAGAAACACTCACCAGAAGCCAACTGACGAATACGATCTGACAAAATCTCCGCGAACCTCCTGCAAAGGCCCTCAGTGAGAAAGGGAATAAACTGAGCCAAAGATTGGCTTGAGTCTTGAGGCCCTAAGGCTTTCCCACTTTTCACAGCAATTCTCCGAAGAGAGAAAGAAGATGAGAGAGATTGGGGAGAGAGAATTATGCTCGAAAGAGAGAAAGAAGACGAGAGAGATTGCAAAGAGATTGTAGAGAGAGAATTATGCTCGAAAGAGAGATTGTAGTGAGAGATTGCAGAGAAAGAAAGAAGATTGCAGAGAGAGATATGCTCGAAAGAAGATCAGAGAGATTGTAGAGAGACAGAATAGTCGAGGCGTCGATGGTCATCTACAAATAGAGAGAGAACGGTCTATCTACCGCATAACCATTATCATCCGTCCGATCTGAATCGGACGACTTCACTCAAATAACGCCCGCGTATAAGATTATTCCCGCCGAAATAGGCGCGTACTCTCTCTCTGGAAATAGTAAGCATCGCTCACTTACTCTCCCTAGTTTCTCTCTCCTCCTTTGTCTTTTCATATCTTTCCATATCTCAGTCTCTCTCTTCCTTAATTCTTTTCCCCTCTCTCCCTCCCTCCCTCCCTCCCTCCCTCTGATGTATTCTCTCTCTCTCTCTCTCTCTCTCGCTTTTTCCTATCTTTCCATATCTCTTTTTTTTGTTTATAAAAAAAATTTGGGTTTGGTTTTGATAAGGTCGCAACCGCAAACGATCCGTGTCGTAACATATAAGTTTGATGGAAAATTTTCTTTAAGATTATCTCAAAATCTATATTCATATTTAATTTACAAAATTGGAAACATAACCTCTACCCTGAAATTTCCATCCCCATTGGCCCATTGCGATCACCAAAATCCCTGGTACCCCTCAAGTTTTAAAAACTTTAGATCCATTAGCTCTCTAATTATGTTTTTCTTTGTTCTTTTTACAGATTTGACCACAAAATGGCAAACTCATGCATTAGACATTCGTATTTTATTATTTTTTTGGTGACTTGATATACAAATTTTTTATGATGATGATGATGATGATAATAATAAGAGAAAATTACGTTAATATCTGTTATACTTTCCGTTATTTTGGATATATCTAATAGTTTTCGTTATTACCTGGATGTTTGTTTTTTACCTTTTATATCGTAATTTTTTATAAAAGACGACTTTACCCATTTTTGGGTGTTCAACAACCGAATTCAAAGTATTTTCGGTTGTTTACGGGATTAACTCGTTTAAGCTTCATACTATGGTTTCGGTTGTTCAATAACCAAAATTACTGTTTTCGGTCGTTCAAAAACCGAAAACGTGATTTCGGTTGATGAACAATTGAAATTCTGCAGGGCTCATTTTAAAATACTGGAACTATTTCTTGGGCTGCACCGGTCCCTGTATTTGTCATTCCCCCCATTTTTCACTCTCTTTTACCTTTCTCATAATCACAATAGCTATTTATATCTAGATAGAAGTATTTTGATGGATCATAATTGTATTTGACGCATTTTGAGGGCAATTGGCGGATTTCAAATTTGTAGTGAAGGTATGTAAAATCTGATTTCTTGTTCAATTTTTAGAAGTTAACATTGTATAAGATTGTGATTTAGGGTTTCGCACTTGAGCAGAAGCGGTCGATTTAGGGTTTATTTGATGGATTTTACATATCCATAAATGACAATATGTTTGGTGATAGTTAGGTCTTTTAGGAAGTGTAATTATTTGGGGTTTTTATAACTGTAAATTTGGGGTTATTTTTAGTTTTTGAATGATATACATGAGTTATGGAGTTATGTTTATTTCTTATTTGTCGTTTAAAATTTTTAAAATTTGGGGTTATTGAGAACTACAAATTTGGGGGTTTTATTAGAACTCTAAATGAATTCATCTGCAATTTGAAATCAATAACTTAATATAGTTAAATGTGTTGTTGGATGTTTCCTTTGTATTTGAAACTGCATAATTTATGCTATATTGGGTTTGCAATTTGAAATGCATAATATAATAATATTGCTTTCTATTTGTTTTTGTCTTTGAATCTTTGACCCATCAGTGCTTTATTTTGATTTTTACGGGTCATTTGTATTATTTTTTTAAGCTTTTAGATGTTGTTTGTTTCATTTTACGTTTTGGGGGTTTGGTTTTTCAATAGTTGAATGGGTTTGTGTTTTGTGACTGTATATAAATGAATCCATCTATAATTTGAAATCTGTAGCTTAATATAGCACCCTTTGTTATCGGATGTTGGATTTATCATTGAAAATGTATGACTTCTACTATGTTGGACTTGTAATTTGAAATTAGTAGCTTAATACAGATTGTTAGATGTTACTCTGTGTTGTTGGATGTTGTTGTCTATATTTTGTTGTAAATAACATTTGGGTTATAATAAAAGTAAAAAGCAATAGTTGTCTTTATTTCTTTCCCTTTGAACCAATCTTTTAGTTGTCTGAAATGGAGTTATAATGAATGGGTGTGGGTTTTGTAACTTTAAATTTCTTATAGCATATATTTTGAATAGGTACAGAGATGAATAGGTACAGAGATAGTATAGAACATTGTTTTGGTTATCATATAATAACAAAAATTTTGCCTTTTATACTTCATGCTCATTCCATTGTTAGTTATATATGATTTAGTGATATATGATTTACTGATATATGTGTTAGTAACTCCATTTATAGTTTGGTGGCTATTTACCTTGACCATTTTGCAAATGCTTGTGGGTTTAGGAGTACATAGATAATAAATAACTCTATCCATACTGGCTTCAATATTTTGGATAGAATAATTAGTGAGTAGATTTATTTGAGAGCTCATTCGATATGTAAATTTATTATCGCATTCTTATCTTATAGGAGTATTGTATATGAAAATGCATGATGCAATTTTAAAATGCATGATGAGTTATTGGTGTCTTGATTTCAGTGAATATGAGTCGTGTCCATCCAGAGGCGGGGTACCTAGGAGGTCCTCAGGACCCTAGCTTGCTACAGCTTCATCCAGAACATTCATCATATTTCATATAGGAGGGACAGGTATATGCATATATTCATCTGCTCTTTCCATTAGTTCCTTATTTTTCAATAAATTGTAGTTTATTTCAATAATTAAATGTGTATATATATTGTAACTTGTATGTGTTCTATTTGTTGTATTTCAGGAAAAACAAGAAATTAGAATCTATGAGAAGACTTTTTGATTGAACGATTGGCATCTAACCGATGAGCAAGTTCAATTAGTGAATGTGTCTGGGTTGGGTGCTCTATCTATCATCCGACCAGGTTAAATTGTTCATCCTTTGGTTGTAACCAATGCAGAGAGGTGGCGTTTAGAGACCAATTCATTCCATTACAACATTCAAATTGGTGAGAAGACACCAACTTTATTTGATGTGTACGAGATTTTAGGATTGACTGTGGATGGCGAGCCTGTCATATGTCGTCCTATCAGTGATCCCCACGAGTTCATAGAAAACAATTTAAGTATAGTCCCCACTGGAGGCAACCTGACAACCATAAAACATTCATGGTTGAAGCCAATTTTAGGGAATTGCCACCTAATGCAACCAATGTGGAAGTAGTCAGATATACTCGAGCCTATCTACTCTTCCTCACCATCGTTATCATTTTCGCTGATGCATTAGTTGCAACATGCCAACAAGGTACTTACAATCCTTTGAAGATATTGAGGAAGCTGGCAGATATGCATGAGGTGCTGCAGCACTCACCTATCTTTATCGTTCCCTTGAAAACACTTGTACTTTCAAGCGAAGACATTTTAGTGGTCTAGCCACTCTTATATAGGAAAATTAAATTTTTGTATAGACATAAGCATAATAGTTTAGACTACTTAGAAAAATATTTTTTACTTATTATATCTTGATATAATGCAGTGCTGGTATTATGAGCATATTATACATATGAGGCCCACACCACATAGTATCTATCCAAATATGCCTAAGGCAAAAATATGGGAGCCACCGAAGAATTATTATGGCAATCGATATAATCTGATGCCTCCCATTAGACAAGAATTCGATAACCTTCATCCTAATGAGGTTAGTTTGTACTTTGATATTCAGTACTTTCAATTATATATAAGTATTTGTAATTTTTTTATTGACTGATTGTCGTATGTGTGATTGCACTTCATATAACAGGTAATATGGAATCCCTATTTCAAGCCTGATAAGGTCATTTCAGTTGATAAGCATACAACATTCCAAATTGCAATGTGCATAACGACTCATATCTTTGATGATATTGCTGAGCCATACATGTCAGATCGTGTTTGCCGACAATTTGGAGCTAAACAAGGCATTCCACGAAATCCCTCATCTGTTGGTAGGAGGTCTAGCAAACAAGGTGGACAGCGAGATTGTCGAAATGTCAATTCTGATAAAATCTATCATTGGCTGTCTCGCCATGAGCACATGATGACAGACATTGAATCTGATACTACCAATGGGTTGCCTTCAGATGAGTACAAGGTTTGGTACAATCGAGTGTCTCATCCTATCATACATAATGTAGCTAACCCACCAATAGACATTTTGCAACCTCATAACCAAGAAGAAGAAGAGGTGGTTCCTGCACATGAACCACAATATATAATGAGACATCGAGGTTATGAGGATCAGTTGGTATGTATATATTAACCTACAAATTGCTTTAGTTTTGTACTTGCCTATCAGTTTATATACTTATATTAACCTCCAAAATGTTTTTGCAGGTTAGTGTAGTTCAGGCTAGTACAACTATGTTATAGAGGCACTGACACAGACAGAAGTGGTACCCTAAAGTTTATCAACGCGTTAACAATGTGTTTGAAATGTTGTCTAAGTTTGTGCCTGTCGACATGGAAGATATAGGAGCCAGGATGGAAATTTTACAACGTGAAGTTAATGACGAAGTTGTACAAGAAGAGGCCGGACAAGATGTAGTTGGTGAGAGTAATCGGACTGCTGCTGAAGTATTGGCTCCATCCACACAACCTGCAGTTGAGGAGCCTAGAAGACATAACATGAGAAAGAAGCAGTATCAGCTCAACAAAAGGCGGCCAATGTAAATGTATTTTTTGACAATGTAATGGTCATTTTTACCGTTGTAATATTATGAAAAGACAATGTAATTGTCATTGAATACATTTTTATTGGTTTGAAAGGATAATGTAATTGTACATGACTATATTCTTTTGAGCATTCTTTTTATTTTGTCGTGAGATATATATATATGTGTGTGTGTGTGTGTGTGTGTGTGTGCTGTTTGTATAGAGTCTAGGATCTAAACTTGGAAACCTGAAAATTGACAGATATATCAAAACTAGGAAAACTTGTATAGAGGAATGTGGTTTCAAAAAAAGAAGGTAATCTGTTCAAAAGAAATAGAGTAAATTAATGAAGAGTTGCTTAGTTATTGAGAATGAGAGAAAAGAGTAGTACCTGTTATACGAACATGGTGTTCAACAAGGCTTCCAATGACAAGCTTGTATATGGAAATTTTAAAGACTTTGAAACCAAGAAAATTTAGGTTCCAATGAGCCTAGGGTATTTTTGGTTGTTCAACAACTGAAAACATAATTTCGGTTGTTCAACAGCCGATTTAGTGACTGCGAAAATCCAGCAAGCTTCTGGAATCCGTAGTCACAATTTCCGTTGTTCATATTTCGGTTGTTGAACAACGGAAATTGTCACATTTTCAGTTGTTCAACAATCGAAATTGTACATGTACTTCTGCAGAGGAAAAAACATCTTCGGTAGTCGAACAACCGAAAACACAATTTCGTTTGTTTAACAACCGAAATTACAAATTCAGTTGTTGAACAATCGAAATTGTCACTATTTCAGTTGTTGAACAGCCGAAATGATGACTGCGAAAATCCAGCAAGCTTCTGGAATTCGCAGTCACATTTTCGGTTCGGTTGTTGAACAACAAAAAATGTGACAACCAAAATTGTATATGTACTTCTACAAAGGAAAAAAAACATCTTCAATTGTCAAACAATCGAAAACACAATTTTGGTTATTCAACAACCGAAATTACAAATTCGGTTGTTCTTAATTCGGTTGTTGAACAACCGAAATTGTTACTATTTCGGTTGTTCAATAGCCAAAATGGTGACTGCGAAAATCCAACAAGCTTTTGGAATTCGCAGTCACAATTTCGGTTGTTGACAATTCGGTTGTTATAAAACATGATTAAAATAACCTCCTATTACATGTTAAAGGGGGTATTGGTTAAAGGGACATTGTCATCTTCCTTGACATATTCGGTCCTTAAAACATACCCTTGTAATGTTCAGATCAAGCTTCTATGTCCATATCAAATTTAGTTTGATCTGAACATTACAAGGGTATGTTAAAAGTTCTAACTAGAAATGTTCAGATCAAACTTTATGAGCAAGACGATATGGTCATTTTCTAATTTCATAACTATGCGTGAGTTCATTGCAATCACACTAACACCAAGTACAACACAAGATTGACAACACCTAAATCATTCTATTCATTAATTCATCAAATTGTTAATTCCATACAAAATACAAGATTTACAACGCATAATTCACTCTATCGGTTCTCTGCATGTACTCTTATTATGACTCACTACACTGCATCGTTTGCACTTCATAGGCCTGGTGATGGGTTGTTCGGTCTCGAATAATGTTCGTTGCTTTTTCGGTCTACCAAGAAAGCGTGTCGTCCTTGGTGGCAACACTGCCAGGTTGAAGATACCTGACAACTCAATATTATCCGAGACAGGCCCAAAATGAGTTTAAAAGGTCATTTTAAATATTTCCATTATGAAATATTGAAGGCAGTACGCAGTGGGATCCAAATGCATATAGTTAATAGCCGCAATCGCATAAGTACAGGGTATGCCACTGAGTTGTCATTTTCTACAACTACACGTCCATCGAGTTAAATCAACAGCGTACTTCTTCCCAAGATAGTGGATCTCAAGCTGCGTCTCTATGGTGGATATAACTTTGTACAAAAGTCTAGCCTTCATCTTCTTCAAGTCCAGTAATTCATGGGCTTTTGGTACTAGCATGCAACTCCAACTATTACCTAACTCCCTCTTCTCTTCAAACCTGGTCATCAGTTGTATCCGTATTTCTTCACATTTTATAATGATCGACTTCTCTCGAACAGACATTATCCAAGCATTGAATGACTTGGCTATGTTAGAGGTAAGATGATTCTATTTTGTCCCTGAAAAATAGGCATCTACCCAATATTTGGGAGGGATATTCTTAATCCACTCATATGCTTATGAGTCGGCATACTGTATGTCAAACATAATTTTTTCAAACCCACTAATAGTTGCTTTACGGGCAGTCTTCCAAAACAGCATCAACAATACTTCGGTGTTTGTTGACTTCTTCATAAATCCCTTGAAGTTCTTTCCCATATGTCGCATGCAAAATGCCGGAAAACATGTGGGAAAGCATTTTTCTATTACTTCTGGCAGGATTTTCTGTCGATCTGATATAATTGTGAAGACATCCATATTAGAAAACTCATTTAATAGCTCACTTAATATACTTAAGAACTAATACCAACCATGGTAGTTCTCATTCTCGACCACTGCAAATACCAACGAAAAGAGCCCATTATTTGCATATTTAGAGATGATGCACAATAATATGCTTTGATATTTTCTTTTTAAGAATGTCCCATCAATACCAATTAGTGGCCTGCATCCATTAACAAAACCCATGATACATGAATGATAGGCAATAAATAGTCGTTTGAACCTGCATTCATCGGTGTGGATGCAAACTTTGGTTCCCGGGTTGGTTCTTCGGAGCATCTCCATATACAAGGGGAGCTCATGGTATTGTTGTTCATGTGATCCATCTATCATCTCTCTAGTAACATCTTTTCCCAGCCAAGCTTGCATTAAGAAAGCTTGACAATGTGATCGTGTTGAACATCTTTTACGATGTATTTCGCTTTAATTTTTGGTTGGTCAATAAGGTGGGCTTTAATCTTTTTTGCCACCTAATCACTGTGACCTAGTGGCTGATGGACCCTCCCCATTGGACCACTACATGTGTGCTCCATAACCATATACTTCGCTTTGAAGTATGTCGTATTGCCAACTCGCAAACACCGCACTAGCCATGTGCATCCCTCTACCTTACAACTTGTCCACACCCGTCCCAATTCACTTTTGTCAAACTTCAAAACAAAATTATTGTAGATTGCAAAATCAACTAGATGATACCGCCATTCATTGACATTTTCAAAATATTGCCTATATTCAATTGAACCTCGTTACCAACTCTCCTACATGGGCTCTCTAGTGGTTCAATATACTCCATATCACGCTATGGTACAAGCTCAGGGTCAAGTGCCACTTGAATGTTTTGATCTTGATCAATGTTATGCCGACTGTTGACAAAAGATAGAGTGTAAGATGAAGCAACAATTTCTACACATAAAAGAATAAAATAAAGCAAAATTACAAATGAAAAAGTAAATTGTAGATATACCTATTATTTGAAGATGGGTCATCACCAACAGATTCCCGTTTTGGCTCCATTTTAGAGGCAATATATACAACAATTTTCGAAGATTCCCTTCTCAACATAAAAGATACATCTATATCATCACTTACATCAATCAAATCAAGCCTACTAGAAAGACTTGCGTTGTGGTACATAATAACTAATTTGTTTGGATCACACATTGTTAAATTATCAAAATTACTTTTTAGTTCCTCTAAATAACTATTTCCATTATATTTTGTAACCTTTAATTTTCCCCCTTTATAAAAGATACGTTCGTCATCTGCATTTGTCTCAAATGACCCCTCATATCGAAATACCAGTTGCACTCCCTCAGTAACCATCGTCAATGCTACTGTATAAAATGAATGACAAAATTTGTACTATAAAAAATCGATACAATAAAGAATACAAAAAATTTGGATATTTCTAACTACTTTATGGTTCATAAAATGTGAATATTACATAATAAATTGAAATAGTGTACTACTAAAAAAAGTCAAGTAATCAATAAACAACAAAAATAACAAATACTCAAACAAACACAAAATAAACAATAAATGTTAATACAAACAAACAAGTTGAACAATATGTAGCCAAAACAACAAATAGAATGTATCAACATAATACAAACAATAAATATTTATACAAACGACAAATAACTATACAAAGAAACAACTTCAACAATATTTAACAAATATTATTTATTAATCAACAATACACAACTGATGCAAATAGATACAAGGAGAAAATAAGAATAGAAAATTAATTATAATAAAAAAAGAAAATG
The DNA here is from genome assembly GCF_000471905.2 of Amborella trichopoda. The sequence continues at coordinate 4,428,451 of NW_006499617.1, read as the reverse complement.
GAGAGAATATACCCTCTCTCAATGTCTGAGAGGGAGTCCACCTCAAAATAATCTCTTCTTGAGACTAAATTTTATTAACTCATTCACTCTTATTTATAATGAAAGGAAACCTCCCTTTAAATAGCCTAAAAAAGGATAAGCAAAATAAAAAAAGTTTCTCCACACGCACTCTCCTATTTTATCTCTCCTCCCTATTTTCTCTCTTCCCTACTTTCTTCTCTTAACTTCACGTGATAAATAAATAGCCAAGTTTTTATCAAAGCAAAATGTCCCACATTTTACTCTGTTTTAAAATATAAAACTCCCCTAGATTTAACCTTTATCATATTTACATTCTTAAACTAACCAACTCAATTATCATGCCCACCTAATTATTCATGCACATCTTTTATTCTTGAGTTAAAAGATAAACTGAACAAAACTAAGAATAATAAAAATTACTTTTTTTTCTCTGTATCATTCTCCTGGGGTTGGGAGAAGCTCGACCTCAAGCTTGAAGCCAATCATCATCTGCTAATTGGTGATATAATCCCACCTTGCGTCTCGACACCTTTTCTTCAATATCTTCCAGACTAATGTAAGACTATTTGCGTGCAACTGTGTCTCAAGAGTAATTGTTGAATAGGAGCTTGGGCTGATTGTTCCAAACTAGGATTAAGTTCACTGCCAAAGAATCACCATATTCAATTAATGAGCACCTTTGATCATGAGCACCTTTGTCTCAAGGTCTGCTAGGGAATCCACCCTAAAATAATATCTTCACGAGACCAAATTTTATTAACTCATTCACTTTATTTACAATAACGGGAAACCTCCCTTTAAATAGAATAAAAAAAGATATGCAAATAAAAAAAATATCTCTCTACACCCACTCTCTTATTTTAACTTTCCTCCCTATTTTCTCTCATCCCCATTTTTTCTCTCTTAACTTCACGTGCTAAATAGATAGCCACGTTTTTATCAAAGCAAAGCCTCCCACGTTTTACTTAAACCGGTTATTGTTTTAAAAGATAAAACTCCCCTAGATTTAACCTTATCCAATTTACATTCCCAATTATCATACACACCTAATTATCCCCGAACATCTTCTATTCTTGAGTTAAAAGACAAACTAAAAAAAACTAATAATAATTAAAAAATTTAAAAAAATTTATCTGCATCAACAACAAATACAAATATAAAAATATAATATTCTATTAATTGTGACAAATTAACAAAAAATAATCAACAGCATAAGGCAAGAGTAATAACAGTACCAATCACGACCAATTAATGAGCCAATCTCGTGGGATACTACTGTATTGGGGAAAAGTAAAAAATGTATGATATGCGTATGATACTGTATTTGGCTTGTTTTCCCCCTACTTTATATATAAAAAAAATTTCTTACATTAAGACGCGGGAAATATTGGCGCTAATATTTTCGATTAATCAAAAATCAAAATTCACAGAATTTCGATTGTTCAAAAACCGAATTCAAAGTATTTTCGGTTTTTGAACAATCGAAAATACAGTGAATTCGGTTTTTGAACAAACGAAACTGTACTTCAATTCAATTGTTCAATACTTCGAATTTGGTTGTTCAACATCCGAAAAAGGGTAAAGTCGTCTTTTTAAAAAAATTACGTTATGAAAGATAAAAAACAGACATCCAGGTAATAACGGAAACTATTACTTATATCCGTAATAACGGAAAGTATAATGGATATTAACATAATTTTTTCTAATAATAATAATAACAACAATTTATTATAATAATAAAAACAATTAATTATAATTATAACAATAATAACAACAATAATATATTAATTGTTAAATAATTCAACTCTTATAGGTATTTTGAGAAAAAATTAATAAAATGAATAAATAAATAATAATAATCCATTAACAATAGCAATAAAGATATTGATTAATCATTTTCCAAGTTCAAAAGATATTGATGCAATTGTAAAATACATCATAATACCTAAAAAAATCATATTCTTTTCATGTCTAAATTTATAGAGTGGGGTCAACGGAGGTAAGATTGATTTTGGGTAACAAAGAGAAAGGAAAGAAAGTTAACTAATGGAAGGGTTCGACATTTTGTAAAAAAAAAATATTAAATTTGTAAAAAAAAAACAAAGAACGACATAATTAGGGGTCTAAAGGTTCCAAAATTTTAAACTTGAGGATGTACATGGATTTTATTAAACCCAAGGGGCTAATAGGGATGGAAATTTTGGGGATGGAGTAAATGTTATTTTCCCTATAAAATTTTAAACGGAGTAAATGTTATTTTCCCTATAAAATTTTAAACTTCAAAAATGGTTAAAATCAAGTATATCTATAAATATATGAAAAATTTGAAATTGGACCATCTAGATAATGTGTTGTAAGATGCATTGTTTTTGGGACTCTAAATCCTTCTTTCTTTCATAATCATACATCTCGATGTCGATATGCTCAATTAGAGGATTTTTCAACATTAAAACAACCTTTTCCGATGGACTTTTTAGGTGCATCCGTAGTTATACAATTTTAGGTTGTATCCTTGGATAAACATTTTTCAAAAAAACTATATAACGTTGCAACCTTAAAATGTATAATTAAATATGCACCTCAAAAACTTATCGGAAAAGGTTGTTTTAATGTTGAAAAACCTTCTAATTGATCATCTCGATATCGAGGTGTATGAATATGAAAAATAAATAAATTTGAGTCTTAGAAATAGTGCATCTTGCAACACATTATCTAGACGGTCTATCTTTAAGATTTTCATATGTTTATAGATCTACTTTATTTTAATCATTTTTTTAGTTTAAAATTTTATAATTAGATATGAAAATATATTTTCAGACAATCCTAAAAGGAAAATTATACCAAAAATACATGTTATCATAAAATTTGAAGGTGCGCCTTAATTGGATTGTTTAAGCTTGCAACCTTATAGAAACCACACCCTTTGTTTATTGCTATAGGATTTTATATGTTTGATTATAATTATTTTCGTTGATGAGTGGTGTTCAAATTACATGGATATTTGAGTATATATGGGAATTGAGCAAGAAGGCAATAATAAGGTATTTTCAACTTCATAAGTAAGCTTTATGTTATTGTTCGTCTATTTTTTAAAAAAAAATTTAATTTTGAAGTTTTAATAATATTAATAATCATTACTAATGATAAGTATGATTGTAGGATTAATACAATAATAACTTTTTAGTAGCATGACTTGATTATAACTTTGTTAAGCTTTTTACTATGGATTTTAAAAAATTTAAATAACATTGTCTATGAGATACAAATCATCACTGAAAATGAAAATTATAGATATGAATTTCTATGCCTATTAGTTTCAGACCAATCTTTTAAAACTAATTTTTCTTTCCACAAAAAATTATTTTTTATTAGCACTTCTAAATAATAGCTTTGTTTTTATAATTTAGTAATTTATTTTTCTTTTAAAAATTATTTTTCTTTCCACAAAATTATTTTTTATTAGCAGTTCTAAATAATAGTTTTGTTTTTGTAATTTAGTAATTTATTTTTCTTAAAAAATAAGTTTGTTTTTGTGTTTCCATGCTTTCTAAAATTTACAAGTTATTTTATATTTTATTATAATTTTCAGATATTTGAAAATAAATACATTCTACAACTTTTAAGTGAACTTTTCTATTTGTTTATTGCTATATGATTTTGTAATTTTTCATGATGCGTCTCCCATCACCCATATATGTAGAGTAGATTTACATATGGTTTAACTATTGCCTTTAACACTCTCGATTAATACTTTCTACTTATTTTATTATTTTGTATTCTTTGAATATAGTTTTCTGTAAAAAATTTGTATCAATTTTTATTTTTATTTTCCTTTTTGGTATCAATTTGTTATTGTTCACTAAGTTCATATTTTTATAATTATATTACATTTATTAAAATTTGAAATGCTACTACTTCTTGTGCATAGTAGAAGAAGATTTAGAGTGAATTGTGCTAGAAAAATCATGCTACGGGAAGGTATATAGTTATTTTATTCGAATAATCACAATCACCTACTTTATACTTTTTTTTTAGCTCACAAGCTTATTATGAGATTATTTTATTTGTTATTTTTTAATAAAAACTTTGTACTTTCAAATTTTATGCTAAATGCTGTTATCACGTTTAAAAATCTTAAACTAATATAATTTTCAAGAAACTTTATAAACACTAATGATAATGAGGGTGATTTGGTAGCTCTTTTTTTTTTATTTTTTTTTCTCTTTTTTTTTATATTATTATTCTAGGTATTTTTCATCGAATTATGAATTTCATAATTGCCATGAAAATTTTATGAGTACTTTTCACTTTTTTTTTAATTTTGTTATTTCTTTTTTGTTACTATTTGAAAACTAACAAATACTTAAAAATGCCAAACCAGTTTTTAATATTTAAGGTCTAAAATTGTGAATTTAAAGTTTTTAGTTTTTGAAATAATTTTCACTTCTTTATTTTTATTACCAATTAAATAAATGCTAAAAAATATATGTTATATAAAAAAGTGCAGTTTGCATACGGATGCATCAGTCGGTGTAGAGGTAAGCTGCACCTTAAAATTTTATCATAGTATATAATTTTGATATAAATTGTTCTTACGATTATCTCAAAATCTATTTTTATATCTAATTATAAAATTTTAAATTTAAAAAATGGTTAAAATCAAGTAGATCTATAAACATATGAAAATCTTGAAAATGGATAGTGTAGATAATATGTTATAAAATGCACTATTTCTAAGATTTAAAATATTTTTATTTTTCATGGTCATACATCTCGATGTCGAGATGATCAATCAAAAGGTTTTTCAACATTAAAACTATCTTTTTCGATGGATTTTTTAGGGGCATCCATAGTTCTACGTTATAAGGTTGTATCATTCTATAGACTTTTTCCTTTATCTAATGGGATAATCTAAACTTCATAACCCTTCATTACAAAGGTTAAAGATAGAGAGAGTTGTGAATGATGGATTTATTAATTTTGTAGTATATTTTTTCAAAAAAGTTATTTTTCATCATTAAGTAAAAGCAATTTTGTAAATATTACTACATGACAAGGAGTACTTTTGTCATCTCCATATAGAGTAAAGTTGAAATTTTTACTATAAGACAAGGGCACTCTATAAATAAAATTTCAAGACACTAACTTCTAAAATGCCATTATACTTTTGTAAAAATGTAAAATGACATTTTCTTAATAGATTACCTATTAAAATAATTTTTTAAACAAAAATTAATATATAGTTTTTATACATACACCCATCACAAACCCTTTTAACTTGAACTTTTGTATTTTGAGTGGTTGTTAACTCTAAACAAACCCTTATTTAAGTTACTCTTTTTTTTTGTTCTTTGATTAATTAACGGTTAAACATCATATACGATTAATCTCATTAGACCCAAACGCCTAAGCCCGACCGTCAACCTAACGTGGGCCAATCTCATTAGACCCAAACCCCTTTGGCCCGTCCCTCAATATATGATTAATGTCATTAGACCCAAACCCCTAGGCCCGTCGCTCAACCTCACGTGGGTCAGTGGACGATCATATATGGTTAATCTCATCGACCCAATCCCCAAGGCCCCTCCCTCAACCTTACGTGGGTCAATTTCATTAGGCCCACGTTTTTCGTTTTTGTTTTCAAGCTCTACGTTTTAACTCATTTAAATAAGGGGTGAGATTTAACCTTATTATGTTGAAGTAAGGTGCCCCTTAAAATTATACTGAAAATGCAGTTTTGGTGTTGTTAAGCCTTGTGTGATGATATGAAAATCTATTTACGGCCTCCAATCATAAAATTTAGAATTCTCAAATAGTGATGATCAAACAAATCTATAAATACTTAAATAGATCGATCAAACAAATCTATAAATACTTAAATAGATTGTCCAAATAATGCGCCAGAATATTTAATTGAAGGTTTTTTAAGACAGGAACAACTTCTTGGGTTTTTTAAGTTCACCATACTCTTACAGTAGGGTTCACACCTTATATAAAAAAATTTCTTAAATAAGCTACTAATATTTTAATTGATAATATGTGTACCACTATAAGATACTAATATTTTAATTGATAATACGTGTATCACTATTGATAGTTTGCTGCATTTATTGACCGCGCACTCCAACAGGAACCAAATCCCATATTTACACTTATTTGATCATTTTGATGTCACTTTTATCAATTTTTTCTTCCATAATCCCAACTAAATTTGATTTTTAAAACTTTTTAAATATACTTTGAAATTTTGTATAAGCTCAAGATGGCCAAACCGTTCACCCAAGTCGATTTTAGAAAACATTGTAGAGCTAAACTTTAGATCCAATTAAGTGGAATTACAGTATATCTCAACCAACTAACCTGTGCAATACTTATACTCTTCAACAATGGATGCAATTGAGATCTAGATCTCATTCCTTCCAAATATAAAACATATGAAACTGGGTACCGCAACTAAGGCAGCTACAACATTTGCAAAGGTAGTTAATGAAGAAGGATCACAAAGACCAACCACTCTATGCACCAGATTATGCTTCTACATATTGCAAGACATTGGCAATTGCCCTGAATGTTCCCCGAGATCAGTTCTTCAATAATTCATTACCATGAGAAGAGAAGAACAAAAGCTTTAATTCTTCAATATTTCATTGCCATTAGAAGACAATTAACTTATGCTTACATTTAGTAAATGAAGAGGTATAAGTTTTATTATAGACACTTAACAATCCATTGTCGAGTATGGAATGAAGCTTTCGGGTACTACAAAATGAATACCTGATGGAGAAGAATATCCCTGCCAACGCTAAAACCTTCATGCTTACTTCCATCCCTAACCCAATTAGTTAACAAAAAAAAAACCAAAAATACATAATGAAAATTCTTAGCCCACTGATCAATGCTAACATGAACCCTTGTTTGGTATCACTCAATGTTGGCAAGCTACTTAGCCCACTGATTCAACAGAGTGGCCAGCTAGAAACAATAAAATCATCTCTCATTAAGAGATCAAGATCTTCCACTCAAGATCCTCACCAGCTGCTTTAACTTAAAAAGAAGGGAATCCACTGAGTTGAAACGTTTATCCTTCATGAAGTACTTGATTCCAAATAGCTAAACTGAAAGGTGCCAACTGCATTTCTTAGACCTTCGTGGTCACAACCCCGTTGGGAACTTAAATATTCAATGGCTCTTCCTCTACATCTCTCTCCTTGGCCCAAGTGTCTTGTGGCTCTGTACATAAAAAAAGGAAGTCACCGAAAAGTTTGCCGAGAATCTAGAAACTCTAGTCTTAAAACGGCATTCTTGCACTCATTGCTCTCGATAATTCATAAGTGTAGAATGCATTATTAATGAGAGAACTAGAGTTGACTTACTCGACTTGTGGCTTTCTGCAACAATCATCAATCGCCTCTGAAGAACTGAAGCCATGAAGAGAAAAATTGAGCACATACCAAACATGACAGTGATAGGGAAAGCATTCACCTGTAAAACCCAAGACCAGTAACCCAGTTAACGAGGAAATTGACATGTCTTGCTCTCAAATTGCAAGAGGATAGCATACAGAAAAGGCTGGAGAAGATTAGAAAAACAATAATTGAAATTTCTTTTTCCAAACTTATCACATGCAAAACCAAAACGAGAAATATGGATCATTGCCGAGCCCACTGAAGGGCACTAAAACTGTTAAGAACCAAAACCCAAAAGAAATAGTAATTAAAGCAGATGAACAAGGCAAAGGAAAACTAAAAGCATATAAGAAGTGGAGTGCTCACATTGTAAAGCACGATGCAGACAAAAATATTGAGGGGAATACGAAAGAAGTTCATGATGGTGCTCCTGGCCTCCTCAGGTATGTACTGAGATCGCATCTTCATAATAGAGGGCCAAAAGATACCCACACAAGACTCAAAAATACAGAACCCAAAAAGCTGTATGGATCCACTGAATGAGATGCTTCCTCCTTTAATATTTGATGGTACAACCAAGAACTGTTCCACAATAGCCATCACTTGTTTAAAATCTCTATTGTTGTGACACCAATGTTTATTTAGTATCACTAAATTTGCACAAGTACAGAAACTGCAAAAGGTAAAAAGTCACACAGGATGGAGTGGCCACTATGACTATTGGGACTCTCTCTCTCTCTCTCTCTCTCTCTCTCTCTCTCTCTCTCTCTCTACTACGTACGTACGTACGTACGTACGTACGTACGTACGTACGTACGTACGTACGTAACGGTAACGGTACGGTA
>NW_006499617.1:4383246-4420159 GCF_000471905.2 Amborella trichopoda | reverse complement strand
TTAAGTTACGTACAACGTAACGTAACGAAACGTAACGTACGAAACGGTAAAAAAGGTAAAACGTAACAACACGGAGTAGGTAGGTAGGTCGACTACTAGTACGTACTTGGTACGTCTCTCTCTCTCTCTCTCTCTCTCTCTCTCTCTCTCTTGTGAACAAAAGCGGAAAGTTGCAGGGCTTACCGTAGTGAGAATGGGAAGCAGAAGGGTGAAAGCAGAGATGATGAAGACTATCTGCATATAGGATTCCACCTTAAGTGATGCACGTGCCATCAGACGAGAAGCAATGGAACTTCCCAACATCGACGCCAACATGAAAGTAGCGAAAATGAATCCATGAGGAATATCCTCATCATTTGGGCTCAAAGCTGGGGTCCAAAGGAACACGAAGGTGTACATTGAACCCTCAAACAAAGACTGTATGGCTCCCAATAAAGCAATTTTCTCATCTGTGAACCCACAAGTTACCTCAATATTAGCAAAACGCCTCTCAAAATATTCCATAAAACCAACATTTAATGAGTTAAACAGTGTACTAGTACTTATTATAGTTTGAAAAAAGAATTGCTTATGCCAAAACAAATCAAAAGTACAAACCAGAAGCAATGGCTACTGCTGCTCCCTTAAACTGGGTCAGCAAGTCCTTGCTCTCAGAGGGGTCTCCATAGTTTTCTGTCCATGATGATAAGATGATTGCCATGCCAATGGCGAGAAAGCAAGCAGCTGCATCAAAGGGAGCAACAGGTCCAAAGCCTAAATTGTCGGCGATAAAATTTGCAAACAACCCGGACACGATGGCAACAAGTCCATTCCCAAGGAATATGGCCTTTGAGAATGTAAAGGACAACCATTGTGCTTCAAAACCCCTCTGCAAGGAGCGAGTAAATATTTAACTTGCAAAAAGGAAAAGTAGAGCCGTTTTATCAGGAGATAGAGATACAAACACCAGTTACAGGAGGAGATAGGGATACAAAAACCAGCTACAGGAAAAAAAAGAGGTAACCAAAATCCAAAATTAGTCATGGCGATGAAGTAAATGCATCATCTCTGATCATAGTCGTCTGTTTAACACATGGTCAGTGTTTCACTTAGGATGCCAGAGACAGTCAGGATAATTGATGATTAGTTTAAACCAACAGCCAGATCTTTGTAAAAATTGTGAAATAGTCAAGCCTTAAGTGATCGCCAATTTTTCTTTAATCAAATTCTGACTAACAAAACTAGATTGGGGATTAGTTTTTTAAACATTTTGATACAACTCCTCAATCATCGTCTTCTTAATTTAAGAAATGGTAGTCAGACAAAGTGCGAAGAAGTCATTCAAACAAGTCATTCAGACTTTTTGAAATGTAAGGCTAAAACTAATCCAAGAAGTACGACAGGCCCAAACAACAAACAAATCAACCCCACGGCCCCCCAAACCCCCCACACCAACCCCCCCCCCCCCCCAACCAAATCCCTCCAACCCTAAACAACCAAAAAAAAAATACCGACCACCACCACCGCCCCAAAATAGAGGAGGGAATGGGATAGAAACACTACATATTACTAATTCTCAGACAACATGTATTTTGCTTATGTCAAGGAGCCAGAATGACAACAGAAGTGAAACCTTGACAGTTAAAACCAAATTTCCATATTCTGATATCTACAAATTGCTGAAAACATAGAAGAAATGACAAAACCTCAAACCTTAAAGTGTTCAGCTACAAGCCATGATTCAAATGCTGAGAACAGAAGTGATGTGGCAATCCCTCCTAAAATACGGCCCAGCATCAGAACTTTGTACTGAGGAGAGTGCTTAGTGATACAGCTCAGGATGTAAGTAATACAGTAAGTTATGCAAGCACGCTTCCTTCCCCTGCATTTCCATCATGGAAAAATAAGAATATTGCAGCTCTGTTACTAGGGAAAAGACTGGCTAATGGCCAGCGTGCTGCAAAAGTTTGTAGCAATATCATATAATAAATATTTGAACAGAATTTGCAAATAGATAATGAAATGGTAAAAAAAAAAAATACACCACAAAAATAAAAGCACAATATCTTATGATTCTTTTTTCTAATTTTCAGAACATCATTGTTTTAGAAAGGCATTATCTCGGTAAATAGCACACCATTATGGTCCATAGTGTATACATTTTTGGCATAAATTGGTGGTGCAAGAACACAGTTAGCAAAACTCTTTACAAAGATTTTTTCTCAAATATACTCTTTATTTTTTCCAAAAACATTTTAAAAGTTATGATTTTCAAAATTACATTCAAAAGGAACTCTTCATTAAAAATTTTGAAGAAAACAAATTATTACTGTATTTTATCATTTAAAAGGAACTTTTCCCTAATATTTTCAAAATTTACCTGAACTTTGTCCTTCTTTGTCATCTTTGTCAAATTAGCCATGGCTTAGTGCAATACGGTGTATTAATGTTTATTTATTAGGTGATTAGTTACATCCTGTATTAAAATTCTTTCTTGTTTTTGTAAAAGTCAATATTATTAACCAGCCTCCCCTTACACATATATATATACACACATATACACTCTTTTTTTTTACTTAATTTCTTTTGAGTCAAATAATCACGTTTTTTTTTTCCACTCAACGATTTTCTCACACTCTTTATCTTTGGTCCATGTTTATGGCTGTAGTTTTCTTTTCCACCAAAATCAAATCAATAATGACTTTTTGTTTTCCTGTTTTCTGATATATTTGTGTTACATGAATTGCTAATGCTGCATAGGAATAATAATTCTTTTATTCCTTAAAATTTAGAAGCATAAAATTTGTGAAAAGAATTTCAAATATTCACTGAAAGATAATGCAATTCTTTTTGTTATGTTCTCCTCTTTTACCAGCTTGAAATTGGCAACTAAATTTAAAAACATAAGGATAATGTGGGGAAATAAATTTTTTAAAAACACCAATACAAGAAAAAATTGGAAAAAAAAAAAATGGGTAGGCCAATATCAAAATAACACCAAAAGATAAAAAGTAAAATAAAAAAATTAAACTCAGTAGGCTAAGATCTTACTGTTTGTCTGCTAGGGATCCAACAACTGTACCAAACAACATAGAAGATCCAAAACCCGCAATGAAGAGTCGACCAATCTCCCCCTTACTAAAACCATACTGGCTATACAGGAAGTACACATAGGGACCTTGCAACCAATCACCAGCTGCATTCACCCAAAAAAAGGGGGAAAAAAGAAACAAAAAAACAAAACTTGTCAGAATGCAATATATTTATATTTAGATTTAGATCAGCTCCCCTATGTTGACCATTGATTATAAAAAGAATTGGAAATTGAGTTTTATACCCACTAACAATGTCGCCTTATCATTAGGATTTCATCAGAATCTTTCAAATTTTATCAGTCCCGAGAGTTAAAATTAGGGTATAACGGAACAAAATCATGTATTGATGTAAATGACAAATAGATTATTTCTATCTCGTAAAGTTGTATATAAAACTTAAGAATAGAAGGTATTGATTCATGGATCATAAATCCTTGAAAAAATTTTACGTACTTTCCCAATGTGAGAGAAACCAAAAAGGGCCAGCATGGCAATTGGTGATGCAAAAATGTAAAACAAGGAAGATCCATAGCACATTGTACTCCTTAAGCAAAAACACCAGATCAAAATAGGAAAATTAAATACAGAGGCACAATTAAAATCCCGAATTATACCAGAATTGAAATGACAGTAAAATATATTTGCAGTCTCATATCATCACTCATTTTCCCATTTAAAAGAACCCAAAAACTAAGATCCTAGATCCAAAAAAGTTCCTTTTTAAAAGTAAACTAAATAGCTGAGATCTAAGGACATCTCAAAGTGCTGAGATCTAAGGACATCTCAAAGTAAGCATCACAAAAGAATCCCTAAATCGCAACAACCAGCAACTAAAGGAAACCATTCATCAAAAACCCATAAATGAAAAACCAAAATTCAAGAAGCCTGTCATTTAGATCAATGCAAAACTAACAAGAAAACAAGATCCAGTAAGACTCCAGCTCAGGATGCCATTAACATAAGGAAACGCACAGGTATAGAGAGGGAAAAAGTTAAGAAACTTTGCCTACCCATCATGAGGGAGTAAACAACGAGATAATTGTTCTTGAAGGAGTTGAATGCAGAGGATGTTGTAATGCGATCCTTGCTGGTTTTGCTGAGCTCGAGGACTGCAACCACCACAGATAGGACTCCAAAAACCAGGTAATAGAAAACCTCCATTGTTGATCCCTGGTTCCACACGCAGTAGAAGAAGCGTATTTTTAGAGTGAGAAACAGAGAGAAGAGATTTAGAGAGAGAGAGAGAGAGAAGGTAAACGTCTTAGTGCTCGACCAAAGAGAGAGAGAGAGAGAGAGAGAGAGAGTATATCTTTCGTTTCCGCGTCCTCATTCCCTTGGTTGTTTGCGGGGTGATATTAATAGAACTTTGTATTACGCTTTTTGCCCCTTATAAAGTGACCTATACCCCTACCAATTTCACCTGATCATGTTTGTGTTTCTACTTTCCAGTAAAGGTTGGGGCATTTGTGTTTGAGAGTGGATCCTAGTCGTCGGTGCTCAGCCTTCACCTTAGATATGCCCCCATCTTTGTAAATGAACGCAGTTATCTCTCTCCTCCTCTACAACACTTCTCTTCTTTTATTTTTTTCTCCTTTGTATTTTAAATATTAAACTCGCATTTCATTGCTTCAAAGATACATAAACCAGAAAATTACAGGAGTCCCTTTTTTGTTTTAAATATTAACCACGAATTTCATTGCTTCAGAGATACATAAACTAGAAAATTACACGAGGGATGAGATCATGAAGGATGGTTGGTGAACTCCCCTTTTGGCAAGCACATTAGCCCCAAAGTTTCTTTCGCTATAACAGTACAACAATTCAAAAGAAAAAATAAGTAAGAGAGAATGAATTTCATCAAAAAAAACTCTTAGTCACCACCACGGTGGTTTTACCCTTCTTCTTCATATGAAATAACATTTGCAAAGTCTCCTTTAGTAACCTTATGGCCATCATTCACCATGAGCAATTTGGGGCCCTCGGTCTCCAGTTTGCATGAATCCTAGGGATTTTGGATGACCTGACTTTTGCGATCACCACTATAATCTTTGTGCGTTGAGAACCAGTCGACCCGCCATAGCAACAGAATATCCATATCCATGTGCACTCCTTCAAATGCTCTTCTACTACGTTCTCCCCAAATATTCCATAATATGCTAGTCCATATAGACCGCCATTGAATAGAACCCATCTTTAGAATTCTTGGATGCATCCATTCACTGTACCTATCATCATAAAAGAGGCGGTAAACTAACTTCATCGAAAAATCGCCATGAGGATTCAGATCCTAGATAAAAGTATCCTCTTTATTTGGTGCATAGAAAAAGGTCTAAGAGATTTTGGAATTAAGCAGCAAAAGAGTGAGATACCCTCCTATACCTGCACACAATAGACCAAGAATTATTAGAAGCATCATCCCCTCTCAATTCATTCACTGAGACCAATGGGTTTAGCACTTTAGAGAAAACATCAAGGAATAAATATCAAACAGGATAGTCTTCCAACTACTTATCAAACCAAGAAGGAGTTTGATCTCCTTTGCCCACCAATTTACGACAGTGGCGAAGATATAAAGTCCTTCAAAAGTCAATTCATCTCTATAAACTGCCCATGGATGCTTTAGATCTTGGAATTTTTGAAACACCAAGGTAGACATCCATTCCGTACTTTTTAACCATAAGGATTTCTGTTACTTATGACTGAAAACACCGCCACTATTTTTTAAGTAGAATTGTATTCACATCCTCAACCTCTTATGAAAGCACAAACCTTATCCCACATTATAGGCTTCGTCTTTTTTTTCTCTCCCACTTTCTCCCAAAGAAAGGCTCGCATTATATCTCCTAACTGTTTTACCACTTCTTATGGCATTCGAATGATAGACATAAAGTAGATCGGCAAATTAGATAAAGTTGATTTTATCAAAGTAGTTCTTCCCCCGAAAAGATAATAACTAGGATTTTTGTAAATCCATTTTCTTATCAAACCTTTCTACAACTGGATCCCAAATCGATCTTGAAGGATTTCCAGCAACTAGGGGATTCCCGAGGTATTTACTAGGTAACTTACTGACGTCATATCCAATAATATTAGCCAATTGTCTTAAACTGTTTTCCTCGTAGCCAATTCTAATCAGAGCCATTTTGCACAAGATAACATTCAATCCCGTAGCTAACTCCATGCGTTTTAGGAATACCCATAAAAACCTAATGCCCCTCTCTTCAGGATTGCAAAAACAAAGGTATCATCAATGTATTGAAGATGCCAGATCTTCAACCCATTGTTACGATTATTAATTCCATTAATTAAACTTTTATCAGCCGCTAACTTCAACATCGCACTAAAGCTTTCAACCATTAGTTTATTAAGATACGGTGATAAAAGGTGTCCTTGACGAATCCCTCGAAAATGAGTACTTAATAGACATCCTTGGATCCAAAACCTCCATCTAGAACGAATACCATTGTGTCCATTATCTCATGTAAAACCTGCAAATCTACATTATCATATGATTTCTCAAAATCAATTTTGACTGTACATACTTGGACAAATGGGATGATCTATTCATATTAAGCTTGTAAAATAAAGCCTGGAAAATACTTAAAGACATGGTGGAGGTTTAGGGATTCGTTACTAACTGTTTCTAAATGGAACTCCAAGGATTGTACATCTCTTTTTTTTTTCTTTTTTTTTTGAGAATAAAGGATTGTGCATCTTTTCATCCAAGAAGAATGAGAAGGTTAAACATCACAAGGTTTCCACTTGATGCATGGACTTTCAAGGTGTTCTGTGAGCGTACCAGGGTTTGTGATTAGCTAATCAAGCTCAACTGGAAAGCTATAGCTGAAAGCCTTGTGGTAAGCTGATGAAGATTGACTGGAAAACTACAGCCACAGAAAACCTCGATGCAGTAAGAGTCCAGATCATAGTACCACAGATTGAAGTACTGCATGATCAGACCACCCATAAAAAATGTCACTATTTGCAGACAACATTGTGTTCTTCTTAACTGTTATAGAGATGAGGATAAAGGCATAGGAAGCTTCAGTCCTGCTGAGTACGGACTTTCATTCTATTCTAAAAGAGCTGACTAAGGAGAGAGGCAAGAAGCCAAAAAATGAGGGCTAGGTTAGGGTGGGAAGCAGTAGGAACACGAGGAATCCAAAAAGCCGGCAAAGTCTCAAAAGACGATTCGAATGGAAACTCAAACTACCTCCTGGAGAAGATTACATGATGCTTCAGCTGAGTAAAATGCCAGGAGAAGTAGGTGTTCGTGGCAAAGAAAAAATATGCTGGCAACTAAAATAGGGTTACCAGACTTCGAAATTATTTTTTCAGAAAAAAATTGCTTCAAATTTGGAAACCGCTTACTATTCTTGAAGGAGCATCAGTTGAAGTTTAGCATGAAGGTACCGAGCTCTGCAGCGACCCTAAGATGGACTTTTGAATTGATTTTGGCTCTAGTTTAAATGATAGTCATCCGGTTTTGACTAAAATGGCATGTTATTGGGAACTGATCAAGACAACTCTAGCATAAAAGTCTAGCATGACAGATGTTTGTGTTGGCTATGTGGCCTTTCAAGGCGTTAAAGCCAAGAGTCTTACGCTCAGTGGGAGTTAGAGAGAGACTGAATCTGGGTGCTTGGCATACTGGGGCTCATATTCATATATCCCGAGTATTTGAGGCATTGAGAGTATGTGTTTTGAGAGTGTGAACTCTCGGAGATGTGGAAGGGTTACCTCCCAGTCAGGACTATATTGATTAGAATGACTCATAGTTAATGTGATAAGCCAGGGCTTGGAGAATCCAATCAAGAATAATAGAACCCGAGTATTTAAAAGAGTATTCGCCCTGTATAGAATGGTCGGTTCTTGGGACATGAGCCCATATTGTGGTACGAGACCGTTTCATGGCATGTGCAACCACAATCGTATGGGCAAGCCTCTGTTCTATAGTACTATCTGACTTAGAAGAGATAGTGCACATGTGCTTTGAGAGGACCCTTGTATTTGAGTAGGAATATATCCTACAAGCATGCACCAGTAATCCATTCAACCCATGGTGAAGAGAAGCTCTGGCTCAATGACTTTGTGGTGACCAATTATGTGTCCCTGCTATAGACTGTGGAGCATAGATCCATTAAGTCAGCTTGAGACACCGATGGAACGTCATTTGGGTTAGCCCAATGGAAAATGCCGACTAGTGTTATAAGTCTAGAAATCTCATTTACTTTTGGCCCAAATTAAGCTAAAATTGGTGAAAACATATTTTATATTGATGAGAAATTATGTAATAATGTTGACAAATCATTTGAATAATTTTTTAGACATTTGGAGACTTTTTCAGAATTTTAAACAATTTTGTTTGACAAATACCAAACAATGACATCCTATGGGGATGCCACATGGATCCCAAGTAGCCACAGGGATGCCACATGGCACCCCCACCTCCCCACTTGTGGATGACATCATGCGGTCATCATATCCATGTGGGGACCTATTTGTCATTATTTTTTTTGTTGGTATTATATTATAACATGTTATCTTGTTATTTAGAATGTTATATATTCTTATGACTTAAGTTTGATTTAAGTTAGATGTTTTGTTTTTTTTTCTCATATGTGCCATTTTTAACATGTGTGAATTCATGGGATTTTGAGAATTATTTTGATTTGTATTATTATCCACATGATTTTGTCGCAAGTGGGTATATCTTATGTGGCACCACCTTATGGGCTTGATCCATGTGAAATTTTAGTGTTGTTAAATCCTATTGGTAATGTCATAAGATATTTTATTCGCATGTATGGACGTCTTATATTACCTTTATGTCAATGTCCTTATTTTTTATTGACTCTTACAAATTATTAAAAAATCATTGGCATAAGTGTAAACATGAATTTGAACTTAATGAGAAATAAAACATGGAGCTAAGGTTTTTACGGTTAAAGGACTATATACCTAAGTTTTAAAGAGTGAAGGGTGTCAAAAGCTCATCCATTGATCTTGGTGATAAGATATGGATGAGTGGCTAGAATAAAAGTTTCTCATGTGTCATTGATCTAAGGAATCAATGATCAAGATCAAATCTATCTTTATGATCTAAGTATAAAAGTTTATTATGAGATCAATTATAACTTTAACTTAAGTATTCACTTCAAAGATAGAGAGAGAGAAGCCCCCTTTGACAAAAATATGGCCACCCATGAGACTATTTTCTTCCTTGAGCTTTCATTTGAAACCCTTCCATGGAGTAGTTCCTCATGTGTGTGATCAAACCCATACTATTGCTTCACTAAAGTATTGATTTTTCTTCTTATATTTCAATCCCTATCTCATTTTCATTTCAAAGATTGTTGTAAGTCTTAATTTACGGTAGCTTTCTGCATTTTTGGTCATTAAAACTTGATAGTTGAAGAGTCTCCAAGCAATAGTGTCGTCCATACACATGGTACGTGTAGATTAATTTGCTTACTTCATGATCTTGAGTACTTTTACCTTGATTTTCTTGATCTTATTTTTATGGAATTTTTACTAAGAATATATAATTGATGAGAGGTTTGTTTCATCATATTTGAGCATATGAAATAATCCTTTGAGTTCTATTTTGAATGTTGAAAAGTTTGTGTGGTCGCTTATGGACCACATGATGTAGTTTTATCATAACTCCGTTATTTTGTGTAGTATCTCTCTCAAACTTTGAAGGGTTATGTTGATATATGTCTCTCACATGATTTGATTCTCATTAAGTGAAATAAAATTGATCATTTTCTTCCCATTGGATTGTGTGCCTTAAACAATGGGACAAAATTAAATCTTCAAAGGGCCTTTTCGTGGCCTAAGTACAAGGGGTTCGAACCATGACTTTCCTCATGTATGTTTGCATGTTAATTTGATGTATTTATAATTATTAAGTGATTAATGGTTGATTAAATTGAGTATGTTATGTGAATATTGAGATTATTCTTATAATCATGCAGTATGAGCTTTAATACAATGTTATATTGTTTATGTGAATTAAATCACATTGGATTATTATGATCAAATGTATGATGTGTATGAAACATTGTGATATATGATGATGATGATAAATGAAGATGGAATTATCATGTAATTTTGATATAATAAAGAATTTTGAGTGTAAGTCATATAATATGTTGTAGAGATATACATTGTGAGTATTTGGACATTGTATTGAGTTTAATTGTATTTTTTGTGTAAGGGATTTGTAAGGGACCTATTAGGATTGAATTTTTATTATTCAAATGTGTATAAATCATGTTTGTAGGTTGAAATATATATATTATGGTTTTGTATTAAGATATTCATGCATTTAAACCCTTGACTTTTAATACAATGGAATTTTTTTGAAAGATTGTATTTCTAGCCCATTGGTCTTATACCATCAACAAATGGTATCAGATCAGGGTTCTAATGTGATTCTTTAGTTATCCTATATTGTGTATAATGTACTTTTTAAATTGCATAAACACTTGATCATGATTGCCATGATGTATGTGCTTTGATTTTGAGAATTGATAGTGTCATCGACATGAGAATTATGAATGAATATCTTTCATAACTGTTGTATGTATGTGAGAGAATGGTAGGGCATTCTATACTTTATATAAGAGAATGATATTTGGTAGTATTTTGTGTTATTGAATTTATTTTCATATAGAAGAGGTCTCATGACCATATTGTGTATATTTTGGGAGTTATTGATTGTTTATTAAAGTGTGCCAAATCTGAGAAATACATTTTCAGGAACTTTATAACTTTTTCATAACTGTTGTATGTATGTGAGAGAATGGTAGGGCATTCTATACTTTATATAAGAGAATGATATTTGGTAGTATTTTGTGTTATTGAATGTATTTTCATATAGAAGAGGTCTCATGACCATATTGTGTATATTTTGGGAGTTATTGATTGTTTATTAAAGTGTGCCAAATCTGAGAAATACATTTTCAGGAACTTTATAACTTTTTCGTGAGGGTTTTGATCAATCAAAACTTATGGGATTGAGTTAGGACCACTTTGTATTTTTGAAGAATCGAATCTAGTTTAAATGTACTTTTGGGCTCATAGGAAAATTCTCCATATTTAAAAAATTATGGTTATTTTACTTGAAGGGTGTCATACTATAATTTCTGCTACACAAAGTAGAAATTGACCATCTGAGAATCATGTTATTTGATCTACTTCGGAACATTATTCAGTGCTTCTTTCTAAATAAAAGTTGTCTCTTTTTTAGATTATTTTATTTGAGAATAAGTCTCATGATTAAATAATATGTAAATTTAAAGTTATGTCTATTGAAGTGAACCGTGCTCATTCTAAAAAACAGAAAAACAGTATTTGTTATATCTAGTGTGTGAGAAGGGCATGGGTACTTTATATTTTTGTAATCCCACTATGAAGTATAAATTGTTGAAAGTCCCTGTGAGTTCTTAGGGTGTTTTAGATCAGTGGGAGGGTTATATAAACTCCACCGAATCGTGAGTGTTAGTTTTAATACTCGATACCTAAGTCTTAGTCTGGATCCGGGCTACTCTCGGATAGTATGTGATGAAGTTGACAAAAAGACCAAAGACACAAGTGGATGGATGAGACAATGAGTACAATTACAAAAAAGAGTAAAAACTGGTGAAACAAAATCATGGATCGAAGACAAATGTATATTCATATTATGACTTGGACTTTTTAAGACCATAAGGTACGGCTTCTTTCTACATTTGATCAAGATTTTAATATATTGATAATTCATTTATTAGAGAACAACCATTTTGATTTTATGATATCATGTGAGTAATTATTGGTAGAATATCTTGGTGCATTGTATGAGTTTAATAATTAGAAGGCTTTGACTCATCACATAAGCTATAAACTTGAATTAGATCGATACTAACATATTGAGATTTTAAATACTTGTGTCCACTCTTATAGGAGCTTAAGATATATGACATATGCTAAAGTAATTTGATTCTAGATCTAAGATCCATGATTCAAATTATCGATCCTATGGATATGGCTAATTCAAGATATGTGGTATATGTAAAGATTGTACTGGTGATTACTTGAGAAACATAAGATATGTGAAATGTTTATTATTTGTGAGTTGCTTTATGACTTGAGAACTCATGAGATGTATCATGAATATGACATTAACTAGTCCTTATGGTGCTTCAAGCTACATGTTTCATTAATTTGAACTTTCCTAAGTGATGAGATAATGTGATGCATTGCATTATCCTTGTGAGTACTTAGTGATGCATGATTCAGGCATAATTCTTATGTGAATAAGTGAGGATTATTACATAGCACGTTGAGCTCAATGGTCATGAAAAAGAATTTTCATGTATGAGATAATATTATGTTTTTCACTATTTTGAAATTTGAAATCAATCGAACCAAAATGTATTTTGAGTATGGATTGTAATAATTAAGGAAATGTGATGAAAGAGATTTTATCATAAACACTTGTTCTTCTGAACGAGGATTTTTATATTTAAAATGTTTTACTACAAGAGGATGTTAAATACCACAAAGAGGATTCCATCTCATTTTGTGTATTGCTACTTTGTATTGTCTTTCTATTAAAGAGTTATGACTATACAAAACTCCATGCTCCTTCCATTTTGGAAGATCACCCTTAAATAGGTTCTTTAAATATTATGGTATGACCACATAATTGTGTGTCATAATATTTTGGAGTATCTCATAGTCATCAATATTTGAATAAAGTTCTTTTTGAAACCTTTGAAGTTTTACTTAACGGGTGCGGTTTCTATAAGGTTGCAACCTTAAACAATCTAATTAAGGCGCACCTCCAAATTTTATCATAACATGTAATTTTGTTGTAAAAAATTCTTAGGATTATCTTAAAATATATTTTCATACATAATTAGAAAATTTTAAACTCCAAAAATAATTAAAATCAAAGAGATCTATAAACATATGAAAATCTTGAAAATGGACGGCCTAGATAATGTGTTGCAAGATGCACTATTTATGAGACTCAAAACTTTTTTTTTTTTATATTCATACATCTCGATGTCGAGATGATCAAATAGAGGGTTTTTCAACATTAAAACAGCCTTTCCGATAGATTTTTGAGGTGCAATTATAATTCTACATTTTAAGGTTGCAACCTAATATAAACTTTTCGTTTACTTAAAAAAAAGTAAACTGCTTTCCTAAATATAAATTCAAGTTATTTTGAAAGATAACCTTGTTGGTTTCAGTGGGAGCTTATTTAGTAAGTCTAAGTAATAAAACCATCATCCTAGAGATAACCTTGGTATTGATTTTGAAAACACTTATAGCTCAAATCAATTTCACTTATGAGAAACTTGGAGGAGGCATTGAATTAGAATTATTTGTAAATAAAGGCCGAAATGAGTGTTTGGCCTCTTATTTGAAATTGATCATTTTATAAACCCATAAGCCATTTTATTTCGTTGCATTATAAGTATTATTGTTTTCATTTAGTGCGACATTGAGAAGGCTTAAGTCACTTAGAGATATGCCAATTGTAAGAGTTATTAAGCATCTCTTTTATAGACTTTTGAATTTTCAATGATTAATTGTGTGACATTATGATAATGTATCATCACTTGCCCATACATGCATTTCATTCCATGATGATCCACTAGATAGCTTCTCCTGGTCTTTTAAATGCTGGAAGGCCTTTTAGTGGAATACGCATAAGCCACTTGAAAATTTTTTTAATAGCATGTGAGACCTTATGTAGAGTTGCATATTTATATATGAATTATGATATGATCATGTGATGATAAAGACACCTCATTTTGTGGGCTAGTCACACTGATAGTGACTATTTATATATGAACGATATGCATATGATTTAATACAATTGGTTGTTTACCATGAGATAATTTATAAGATTAAATGTCAGAGAAATCCAATAAACTTTGATAAGTCCTACATTGCATGAGATATTGTCCTAATTGATTCGAATTTATAATGTATGTGGTCACTCGGGCATGTATAATTAAACCTCTCTTGATCTTGGGATTTGATCTAATTAATAAATTCATGATGACACCTGCTAGCCATCTAATCCAACTGTAATATCAATAAGAGATTGAATGGTGAAATGCTTGAAACTCCAAGCACTACTCCCACACCTTAGTTTTGAATGGATAAGGTATCAATTTGTGACTAATGAAACTTTGAGAACAATGCATGAGATTAAAACATGATTTTAATGAACTTTTGTTCGAGTAAACATCTGTGTTACTTGAGAATTGATGTTAACATAGAGTTGTGAACTTTTGAGCACATGAATAAATGTTGAGAGACCTAATAAGAAGATAGATGCAAACATATATGTCAATCTTTATGAGTATAAATTTGTATGAACATGTACATAAGAGTAAGTTTAAAAGTAATTTGGAAACCTGAGATCACATAGCAGATACATAAGATTGGTGATGGGAAGTCTATAGTACATAACATACATCTTCTCAACCATAATACCCATGCAAATGCCATACTCTTTGTTCCCATGGGAGCACGATGTGGATCTATCTCTATTTATAATGGTATTTTAATTATTGTAATGGTCGCAATGCATTACGGTAAAATCAAGGATTGACAACTCATACAACTAGCAAATAAGTATTTAAAATGACACATTTCAATTACACAGAAGATATAAGAAACCTGAAGTATAATGCTGGTTCTTGTAGAGGTTTAATCTCAATCGAAGAAAGAGAGAGATGTTCACAAAATACAGGTGGTAACGTTGCAAACAAACTCTCACAAGGAACCATTTCTCTACGTCTCTATGCAGTACAACTTGATGTATACACCTCCTACTAATCATGTTTGAAGAAAGGAAAAGAGACAACTAAGTTATATCTTGACAGCAAACAATCACTAATTGTTCGCGTAATATCAGGGCAAGGCTGCAATTTTTTGTTTGCTCCTTTTAATCATTGTATCAGGCCTAGACGACGGTCTCCCTTACCGCTTGAGTAAAGATGAGATAAAGAGAACTCAAGCAAACAAAAAAAAAGTCCTTGAAGGTGCCAAGAACCATCTGGATGTGGTAAACCAAGTTGAGTACTTACGCAGGAAAGTTGATTGGGAACTATGGGCAATAGAACAAAGTATGATAGCAAGGGTTATGACAAGGCTACAGGATAATCAGGCAATAGCAATTGAATCCAGACCATGAACTAGAATTCATCCCATTTACTTGAAAAAAGAAGGATTGTTATAACTCAAGAAATGTTTCACTGACCACATTTGCAAAACATTGAACAAGACTCAAGCCATCAATGGCAAACGAGAAACCCTATCAACTCCTCAACACTTCGTGATATCTTGATTGTACAATGAATGCATACACGAATGATCAATAGTTAACCGAATTATCAAATTTGATGAGCAGTTTCTAATTACATAAAACAAAATTCTCCAATGGCAAGATAGAAGCATGAATATTTTGATACTCAAATGTAGAAGCATGAATTTGCACCCAAGCTTTTCATTTACATGAAAAGACCATAGATAACTTGATTATTCACATTTTCCCTAGCTATATGAATTGACAATGGATATGTGAGCTATTTATTTTGATAGACATTCTCTTAAAACAAAAATAAAAAAAAAGGTCAAGAGAAAAGCACATATTAATTATGCTTCTCATTTCTCTATATAGAAGCAAAATGACATATTTATTTATTTTTGCACTAGTAGAGCATGTACATTAAAGCCTCAATCATGATCTTGTGAGAAGAATCTATCCGTTATGAATCAAAATAATTTTCATCCTATGATGTCATGGGAGCAAGAGATATTGAAACTATTACTTTGAACGCAGACACAGATCCAAGAGATCAAAAGGGAAAAAACTATTGATAGAGAGAATGACAAGGAGCCAGTAGTCCATGAGACTATACTGTGCAATATGGTAACACATGTAGCAATGAATGCCTCCAAATTTCCTAAACTAGATTATAGTTGTGTAGAAAATGAGGGACCTAACGCAACTTTTGTGTTATTGGACTAATTTAATTGAGGAGAAGTATACAACAAGACTATTTACCTTCCTTACAGTTAACCTTGACCATTGGATGTGAAATTGGGTGGTTGCTTTTATTCCATTAACCAAGCTCAAATTTCAAAAGAAATTTTCAATCAAGCTCAAATTTCAAAAGAAATTTTCTTGAACTTTTTTACATACCCAAGCTATCAGATAGTTATTAGTAGGGAAATTATCGTTAATATACCTTAATTTTAAAAAAATCGCAAAAGAACCCTCAACTTCCCAAAACCTCGCCCACACTTTTTTTCCCAATTTTTGACATTTTCTGGATGAAAATACCTTTTATGGTAGTCTTTCTACCGTAATGCATTGTGACCATTATGGTAATTAAAATACCGTTGTAAATAGAGATAGTATTACGGTACTTCTAGTACCGTAATAACATAAACATCTATTATGGTACTTTAATTACCGGAATAACATAGAGTATTACGATAATTAAAATAACATAATGCTTTAAAGTAGTATTACGTAATTTAAGTACCATAATATTGATCAACTCAACACGAAATATTTTTTTACTCTCTCGAGCCTGCTATTTATTCACTCTCTCGACAAAAATCCACGCTAGCTGTAATTTTTCAAATCTCAAATTTTTAGGAATATTAAATAGATGGCTTACAATTTGCAACATTAAATACAAGGATTGACTTTAGATGACATCATCCTCAATTATAAGGAGCTTTTTCCTTTCTGTTGATAAATCTAGAACGAATTTTTCTCAAGGTTTTAAAAAAAAAATCACAAACCCAGATTGCCCATCTGGATTTTTTATACTATTTGGCAGATGAACAAGCCGAATCCCACGATTTGGATTACAGAATTGGTCATTAAAAAAATAAAAAATAAAAAAAATTTAAGAAAAATGGTTCCGACTGGTTCTTTAACAGAATCAACCGGTTCTGTCATAGAATCGGTCGTTTCTTGAGGGGAACCGACCGGTTCTTGATATTAAACAAGAACCAGTTCACCTGTGATGATTCCCGATCTTGATCGGCAAATTATGATTCAAAATGACGTTTTTAGACCTTGGTTCTTCTAAAAAACTAGTTCAAATTTCATGAAAAGACTTCATAATTACTTGTATCATTAAAAAAGCTCAAAGTTCAAAAGAAATTTTTCTTGAACTTTTTAACATATCCAAGCTATCAAGCTATCATATTTCACTCACCTTATAAGTAATTGTGACCTCTTTACAGCTGAAGTAAATATTATACTATCCATTTAATTTATATCTGTAATTCACGTTAGAACAATAAGACACAATAGATGGCTCATAATGTGCAACATCAAATGCAAGGATTGATTTTAGATGCGTTGTCCTCAATTATAAAGAGCATTTTCCTTTTTGCTGATAAATCTGGAATGAATTTTTCTCAAGATTTGAAAAAATGGATTGTTAACTCAGATAGCATATCCGGATTTTCAATCCTATACGGTGGATCAGTGAGCCGGATCTGTAAATTGGATTACATAACTAATTAAAAAAAAAAAGTGGGGCCTTTCTAAACGGTTCTCTGATAGAATCGGCCGTTTATGTCATAGAACAGGCCAAAACTAACCGTTTCATAGGAGCAACCTACCGGTTCCTAATAATAAACGAGAACGAATTCACTTTTAATAATTCCAAATCTAGATCGGGAGATTCCAATTCATATCGGCACTTTTTTAGACCTTCGTTCTTCTAAAAAACAAGTCCAAATTTCATGAAAAAACTTTGTAATCACATGTATCATTGAAAAGCGTCTAGTTTAGAATCATCAAACGGGAAGCTTTTTTCAAGAAAACATTCTAATGAAGTTTCAACTTAGGATCACATTGTATAAGTAATTATATTTGTTATTCTAGGTGTGCGAATCATAAAAGAATCTCAAGTCATGGAAAGGTACTTAAGAAATTTTAAACGTCAGATTTAAAATTTGAATGGTTGTATCCTTAAATCATCTCACACTAATTACATGATAAAATTTGAAGGTGCGCTTTAATTGGATGGTTTAATGTTCCAACTTATAGAAACCAAAAAATTTATATAAGGTGGCAACCTTAAAATGTAGAATTAAAGATGCACCTAAAAATCCATCAGAAAATGTAGTTTTAATGTTGAAAACCCTCCAATTGATCATCTCGACATCGAGATGTATGAATATGAAAAAAAAAAATTTGAGTCCTAGAAATAGTGTATCTTCCAACACATTATCTAGACTGTCCATGTTCAAGATTTTCATAAGTTATAGATCTTCTTGATTTTAAATGTTTTTGGAGTTCAAAATTTCATAATTAGAATATGAAAATAGATTTTGAGATAATCCTAAGAATTGTTTACACCAAAGTTATTATGAAAATTTTTAGAGGTGCACCTTAATTGGATTGTTGAAGGCTGCAATCTTATAACCACACCCATACATAAATCACCAAATTAAATCGATCAAAACAGTAAATTCCTTCCAAATTTAAAGGTAAAATAATGTCTTACTAATACAACTCGTTCATAAATCCCAAGATCTGTTTGAATAAACAAAATGTATTACTAATTAAATTAGATATCATACAAATTTTTTTTTTTAGAGAAATTGAGAGCTTTATTAATCAACGATTATAAGGAAATTATAGACTCCGAGACCAAAATCTCAGTTAAAGCAGTGCCTCCTTTGGCAAGGAAATCCGCCAATACATTGGCCTCACGGAAAACATGCACAAAGGAGAAGAGAAAAGGCCTAGACATGTCCCTAATTTATAGCAAAATAGACCGAAATTCTCAAGGCGGTTTTTGCTCTCTATTACATCACATGATGACGTTCAATATATCACCTTCCACAACACAATAAGACCAAATTACTTGCCACAAAAAGTTTTAAACCATTAAAGAGAGCCAAGAGTTCTGCACAGTTTGCAGTTTTCTCTCCCAGAGAACCTGCATAAGAGAAGACAACAAATTGATTACAATTCCTCCCCACTCCTCCAAAACCAGCTAGACCCGGGTTTCCTAATGAGCTACCATCGAAATTAAGTTTAAAAATCCCTTCCACAGGAGGTGCCCATCTACTCTTAAGCCTACACTTAAAAGAGTCCAATTGGAAAAGATTCGATAAGTTTCTCCTAACATCTACTTCCAGAATATCTTTCTCAACTTTTGTAATTGAGCATGAAAGCCACATAGAGTGTAATATTTTCTCCAAAATTATCTCAACAGGCACACAAATTCCATCAAACACTCTTCTAGTTCTTTCCTTCCAAACTTCCCATAAGATCAGTCCTCTTGCAATTTGGCAAATCACCACTCGTATTGGTGGAAGCATAGATAACGCTAAGTTTGAGATTATCCCCTTGACTTCCAAAGGCATAACCATAGCAATCCCAAGTTGGTTAAAAAACTATCGCCCAATTTTAAAAGTAAAAGAATAATAGAGAAACAGATGAGCACTTGTTTCAGCATCATTCTTACACAATAGGTATAAATTAGGCAAAATCTTACCTCTTTTAATAAGATTATTAATAGTGAGAATCTTATCTTACGCTAGCAACCATAAAAAGGCTTGAATCTTAAGCGACAAAGGCCACTTCCAAATAATGGCAATTTTAGGCATAGATCATTTCCAACGGTCATGGAAAAATAGCTTTTACATTGGCTTCACCGAGTATAAGTCATCTGAGTCAATCTCCCAAACAACCTCATCAGATGCATTCTGTGGAATATAAACTTTCTGAAGAAGTGTTAATAGTCCAATATACTCCCGAAAAATCTGTCCCAAAATTTTATTATAGGGAAGAAAAATATTCCATACAATCTGATTGTCCCTAATTTCAAAAATATCAGCAATAACGGCATTGGGATTATCCATATGCTAAAAAACTAATGGGAAGACATATTTCAAAGGTGAAGAACCTAACCACTTATGATGCCAAAAGGATATCATACAATAAGCACGTGAAAATAACTCTACAATTATAAAGCAAAGTAAAAATAAACTAAGGTGCATTCAATCTTCACTCCCCAAATGGCAAAATTAGTTGTGACTCACCTAGATTGTGCGGTCTATGTTGGAAATAGAGGGTGAAATGAGGCAAAAATAAGAAACAAAAAATGTTGCAATCCTTGTGATCTGGGGATCAATCTACCGCTTTCTCAATATATTATTTGCCCCTTATTGATAGAAATAAACTACGAGAAAAATTGGTCGTTGGGATACCTGAGAGCAAATAGAATTATGAAGACTATTTTAGCAAATACAAATGTACAAGTATTGTGAGATGTACATAGCTAAATTTGCCTCTTTCTAAAGAAAGTTCTTAAAACCATTTAAAAAGAAGAAAACGGTTGGGTACAAATCGGAGGAAACAAGTCTTTATTTATAAAAAGATAAAGTGTTTTTTCACTACTATGTGTGATTGCATAAGTCAAGAATTGTGTCTCTCAAAATCTCAACGATCAGTACGGTGCATCTGCTACAACTTGACATCCAACATTCACGTTCCAAGAAAGAAGCTGCCACGCTTTACATGCGTGATCCAAAAGTCATAGGATGTCCCTTTGGGTTTCAGGAGACAACCATCATGGATATGTATGCATCTTCACTAGTGGAACTAAGTACCAAAGTGCACGAATCAACCAAAGCCACACATCTTCACTAGTGGCACAAACTTCTCCAAAAATCATCAATCCACCAGAACCATCCAATCGGCACAGTTCGTTGAAGTGCACTAATCCACTGGATCTATGCAAGTTCACTAGAGGGGCACATTCGCGGGACGTCACAATATTCTACCAAGGTTTATGCTCATTGTAGTAAAAAAGTGCACCATGTGTCATCAAGCATTCTTCCGCACTCGCCGTCACACGTGCACGTGCGCATGGACATTCGACACTACGCATGCCCCGCATAGACCTTCTTACCATTTGATTCTTATAATACAGTTGAAGATGATAAATTCATATTTAAGCAAGGGTCCCTCATCCACATCCTCAACGTGCGATAAATAAACCCATTATTTATCTCTTTTATAAATAAGATACAATACACTTCCAATACATTACACTATCCAAAACTCTTACAAGAGGGATATATTTTCAAGTAACACAATGTCTTTTCATAGGCAAAATACATCTATTTCCTCATCTATTTCAAAATATTATGAAAACTATAAGCAATATATGTCATTTCCTTATCAAGAAGGTATCTTTCGATTTAAACCTCCACATAGTGTATGCCCTATAAATATATCAAACTTCATGATAGAGTCCAAAGATCTTATCCAACATATGGGTACCACTTCATACAAATGGCACACACTCTCTGGTGACTCTTTTTGCCATCTCCTTATGGGCCTTAGCTTATATTTTGATTTTCATGACTGCTCTAGGTACAAGTCCAATCCTATAGGAAGCGGCATCACAATTAGTTGTGATCATGGGCAATATGTCTAGATTTTCTATTTTATACATTATCAGTTGCTAGAGCAACTGTCGCAAGGTTATCACAATTAATTGTGAGCGTAGTATTGGTTTGGGCCAATAAGAAATTCTATGCGGTAAATTACTTAACCATTATGCTTCTTCATAAGTAGAGTCGTACTGCAATGGACTCCAACTCTATAGTGGCCCTAGATATGCACATTTATTTCTTTGAGCCCCATGACACTCCTCTACTACTTCAGGTGAAAATCCATTTGGATGAGACTAGTGATTTTTGGAGTTCCGTATTCCAACTCACATCGCTGCATTGTTCTAACATTGTTGGATAACTAATATAATGTATTTCAAAATTGATAATTCCTTGAGACATTTCAAAACTCGAGAGATTGCATCTCCAATGCTCTCTAATTGGGCAACAAGTGTACTTATTAAGTTTACCCATGGCATACGCAATATCTGGCCTTGTACAACTCATTACATTATTAGACTACCAATTACTTTTGCATACTCAATTTGAGAAATATATCTCCCTTCATCTTTCGTTAACTTTGTATAAGCATTTATTGGTGTTAATATTGGCTTACAATTACCATACTTAATTTTATTAAGCATCTTTTTTATACAGTGAATTTCAATTAAAACCAAAAAATCATTATTTCTTACTATCTTGATACCAAGAATCACACTAGCCACTCCTAAATCCTTCATATCAATGTTAAATCGGAGAAACCTTTTGGTTTCCTCCACAATTTTCAAGTTAGGGCTACATATTAATGTATTATCATCGTATAAACAAATAATGACACATGATGAAGTAAAGTACTTGCTAACATGCACTTGTCTACCTCACGTTTTTAAAAACTATTCCACAATATCATGTTATCAAATTTTTTATGTCATTGTTTTAGAGCTATGAATACAAAGTGTTTTAGCCCATATAATGATTTGACCAATTAACACATTTTGTATTCATAGCCTAACATAACAAACCCTTACAATTATCTATACTATATGATTAAACAAGAGTTAAGGGATGGACACATGTCGCAAGAATAGGAATGGACCTTGATGCTATAGAGATTATAGGATAGGTTACCGTATTATGTAAGTCACATTTCCCATCTTTAAGGGAGGAGAGATAAAGAGAGAGATTTCGTACTTATCCTTTAGAGAGAGAGGTGTAAGTACGTAGATCCCTTTATGGATTTGGATTGCTAGATATTGAGAAATATTAGAAGTAAATCTGATTTCTTTTTCTTATCTCTCTCCACAAATTCTTCTCTCGGCCCCAACCCCACGACATCCTCTCTCTTTCTATCTCTTCTCCACGACCTTTCTCTCTCCTTTGCGGCCTCCTCTCGCTCTTTTTCTTCTCTCTCTCGCTCCATGACTTCATCTCTTTCTCTCTCTACTTTTCTTTTTCATCTCTCTTTTTTTTTTTAACTTATTTATTTATTTATTGCTATATGATTTTGTATTTTTTATTTATGATTTTATGGTTGATAAGCGGTATTCAACTTATTGTAGATATTTGAACATATGAAGTAAATTGAGCAAGAAGCCAACAAAAGTTTATATTCGTAACTACCCAAAAAAAGAGAAAGAAACAAGGTATATTCCAACTCCATACGTATGTTTTTTTTTTTTAGTTTTCAAATTTGAGGTTCTAGCAATATTAATAATTAATAATTATAAGTATGATTATAGGATTATTATCATAATATTTTGTTCTTTGTAAGTGTATCAAGGATTCTTTAGAGATGGTGGGGCAGAATTAAAAGACAATGGTACTTAATACACAATTAAAAAAAAACTAATTTATGATTTTTTGGTTGATGAGTGGTGTTCAACTTATTGTAGATATTTGAACATATGAGGTAAATTGAGCAAGAAGCCAACACCAAGCTATCTTCGTAACTACCCCCAAAAAAAGAGAAAGAAGCAAGGTATACTCCAGCTCCATGCACATGCCTTTTTTTTTTTGTTTTTAATTATGAGGCTCTAGCAATATTAATAATAATTAGTAATTATAAGATGATTATAGAATTATTATCATAATATTTTATTCTTTGTAAGTGTATCATGGATTCTTTAAAGTTGGTGGGGCAGAATTAAAAGACAACGGAACCTAATGCACAATTAAAAAAATTTATTCTATAATTTTTTGGTTGATGAGTGGTGTTCAAATTATTGTAGATATTTGAAAATACGAGGTAAATTGAATAGAAAGCCAACAACAAGTTATATTCGAAACTACCCAGAAAAAGAGAAAGAAACAATGTAAATTCCAGCTCCACGCACATGCTTTTTTTGGGGAAAATTACACCTCAAAAATATACTATCTATGCAACTTACCCCCATCCAAACCTTTTATCTCACTTTTCCTCCAAAAGTATGCTTTCTATGCAAATAACCTCCAAGCAAAAAAGTTCCTTTTTTTTTATGGAAATGCCCTTCCCCATATAAAATGCCCCTTTTCTTTGACATAAATGTGCTCTGGCAGTCTCAAAGGGCAAAGGGCGCTCCAGCAATACATGCCTAGAGCCATAGCGCTCCGGTAGTTGCCGAAGGTGCTCCACAGTAGCAGATGGCACTTCGGCAGTACACATTATGGAGGCAATGCGCTCTAGAAGTCTCAAAGGGCACTCCGACAATACATGCTTTGGAGCCATAGTGCTCTGGCAGTTGCATAGGGTGCTCCGGAACTTGAGAGACATCGCTCTGGCACTCGAGACACATGCGCTCCTACAGTGCATGTTCTAGGGACGACAACACTTCGACATTTGCAAAATGCGCTCTGGTAGTTGAATAGGCCTCTCCGACGGTACTTGTCCTAAAGTCGCAGCTCTCTGACAGTATCTGAAGGCACTCCGGCAATATATGCTCTAGACAGTGCGCTTCGGCAGTTGCATATTGCGCTCCGGCAATGTGCTACTTGGGTCCGATAGTCAGCGCCAATTGATTTTTTTTGTACGGAAAGGGCATTTTCATAAAAAAAAAAAGAACTTTTTTGGTTGGGGGGTATTTGCATAGAAAGTATACTTTTAGGAAAAAAGTGAGAGAAAAGGTTTGGATGGAGGTAAGTTGCATAAATAGTGTATTTGGGGGGGTTTGTAATTTTCCTTTTTTTTTAGTGTTCAATTTTGAGGTTCTAGCAATATTAATAATAATTAGTAATTATAAGTATCATTATCATACTATTTTGTTCTTTGTAAGTGTATCATGGATTCGTTAGAGATGGTGGGGTAGAAATGATACTTAATGCACAATTTTAAAAAAAATTTGTTAGAGGATATCAATGGGAGTTATTAAGTTCTATTTTTGTAAGGGCTTGAAGATTTTCATAATTACGTGATTCAATAATATGGAAAATCAAAATATTAGATGACTGATTATGAGAGGAATAAACAATGATTATATATGCAACTCAAATTTACTATATATATAATAATTAATTATGTTTAAAAAATATAGAGTAATAAAAATATAATATTTATAGGATTATTATAAAAATTATAATATATTTTATAACAATATTATATATATATTATTACAATATTGTATTAAAAATATACATGTCCCTTTATTTTATTTTATATAATACTTATTGTGTTGAATGAATAAAGAATAATATATAATAAATATTTATATTATTATTAAAAGTTATAGTATAATTTATAATAATATTATATTATAATACTCATAACAATAATAATAATAATAGTAATAATAATATACTAAAAAATTAATATTACTATAATATTAATTACATTATATTATATGGTTATTGTTATTAATATTATATTTTTAATATTATTATATACAACTATATATTATATATAATATATTGATATATTATTATGGTTATTATTTTAATATTATAATATATCATAATATTAATATATTACAATATTATTTTATATTATGCTTTATTTTTTATATTATTATGTAATATTATTATAGTTTTATAATTATATATCATTGGTAGTTTTAATTACTTTAGTGGTTTATATCATTGTAAACAAAGGTCGATAATGAGTCCTTGATAGAGAGTTAGGGTTTCATAGTATTATGATCTTGGAGTTAGTAGTAGGAGACTTAGTCAGTGGGAGATGAGAGAGGAGCAACGGTCATGAGGAGAGTAGAGAGAGAAAAAGTGAGAGTAGAGAGAGAAAGAGTGAGGCTTTTCGGCAATCGACAAAATAAAATATCATAGATAAGGTTTTTCGATGATGAAGTTCTGTCTCTCATGGGTAGGGCTTGTATAAAAATAAAATATCAGTTAAACTATTTTGTAGAACAAAACGACAATCTTTTCTTCTTTTATTTTATCAATAATAATTCATATTTAATTTTATTTTGTCATGGTTTGCCATAATATTCAATAAAATTGTTGATAAAACCATTGACCAATTACTTATTTATGATGGTCTAGGCATTCACCCATAAAAACTACCACTAAATCAATAGAATTTTCCCATGCATGTATGCTATGTTTCTCTTTTTCATCATGCATGCTAGACCTTCATGAAATCAAATAACGTATGTTCATTTTTATGTAATGCATGCATATTATATTATTTTTTAATCATCATGCATGTTATACTTTCATGGAATCAAATAAACTACGTTCACTATTATGTAGTGCGATATTTATCTAGGATAATATTTTTTCTCTATTTGAAAACATGCTAAAAGTTTTCGTCTTAATGTAAAAAATTATTATTTTGAGAATGCATTCATGTAAATACCTGTAAATACCTGCCGAAATATGCTAGGCTTCGAGAGATATTGTATTTGTCGCATACATTACCCAAATAATTTTCATCATGTGTTTAACATTTGTAGTGATATTATGTAATAACAAGAAATAGACCATAACCTAGAAACCACTATTATATTAATTGTTGCATGATTTAACTAATTAGTGTTCAATGCATATTCAAAATTTATAGTAATATTATGCAATAACAGGAAATGGGTTTTAGCCCTAGAACCCACTCAAATTTATAAGAGTTCTTTTGATCAAAGATGAACATAAAGATACATGTTCATGTGCTCATCATAGAGTGACGTGAAGAACAAATCAACATATGCAATATGAACAATCTCAAGATTCATAAGCCAATTATTTGGTATTTCAGCCAACACTTTGTTTTGGTTAGTCTCCTCCAAGTGGATTTGAAAATCAAGCTTTAAATTGTACAAGGGAAAATTTCTCGCTCTCTTACTTCTTCTTAGTTCTACATTATGAGATCAATTCTCAAAGAATTATGTATCTCAAGATTCAATTATTGCAATAGAATTTAGTTCTAGATACGACATGACTTAATGTTCTGTGCTACCCTACAAAAGCATGTCTAGAAGTTTGAGATCCCAAATTATTATTTTTAAGATCTGAAAATTTTACATATGTCAAACAATACCACATTTTGATAAATGTCAAGTTTGGTTTTTTTATTGAATGTAGCTCATGGGGCATCTTTTCTACTTTCTTATATGACATTGATTTAGTATAACATATGGATAATGGAAAACCTCACCCCACAAAGACAAAGGAAAACTGGAATTGAAGATTTGCAAACAACCCCTCTCAGAAATTCTGGCCAATTAGATTCCCCAAAGTTTTAGTTCTAAGTCCTAAGGACCTCATAAAGCTTAACGAACCATAGTGAACCTAGAGCTCTTGGAATTGTCCCAAAATCATCCAAACCATAAACAAATGTTAATAGACTTCAAGAGCTTTCCAATGCCAAAGAATCACACAAATTTGATGTACTGTCAAAGATAGAACATCGGGAAGATTGTTTGACAAATTGACAAATGGGTTCCCAAACACGAATCTCTGCGAGTCGCGCATGAGCCACACTACTCGAGCCGCTGCGAGTGACCCATTGGTCACACAATCCTCTATGATTCTTGTAGGCCAACAGGCCCTAACGCGTTGGAGTGGCTTCTATAAACCTTCTGGATAAGCTTGTTTAGCGTGGTTTGGATTAGATAAGGTCATTTTTTGACTTACCTATATTAGAGTTGGGATAGGACTTATAGGATAATTTTAGAAATTTCAACCAGGTCCCAAGGTCTAGTTTGTATAAACCCAGAGAAAAATCCAGAAAATAAGCCAGCAATTCACCCAAAAATTCCTTAAAAATATAATTTTTTTAGAAATTCCCAAAAATTAGGAAAATTCTCCGAAATCCTAAAAATAAATAAAAATAATAAAAATACATAGAAAATACTAAGAGCCTAAAAAACATAGGTAAAACCTAAAAAACCCTAGAAACTAAGAAAAACTTAAGGGAAACCCTTGATCTAGGAACCCTAGAAGCTCTAAAAACCCTAGAATCCAAATTTAGGAAATCTTACCTTATTTTTCAGCAATTTTCAGCAAATCAATCTCTTAAAAGAAGGGCATTCAAGCAAGGAGAAGGTGGTGAAAGGTTCATTCAAAGAGAAGGGCATTCAAGCCCAAGACTCTTGTCTTAGGTTCCTTAAGGTAAGTTCTTTACGTTTCTTTATTTTAATTCATTATTTCATGTTTTCCTAATTTATCTTCATAGCTTGGAACTTTAGTTAGAGATTTATGGCTTTTAAAGATATATTAAGTGTGAAGTCTACAATTGGCAGTAGATCTAGAAAAGATTAGATCCATCAAATCTGTATCAATTTTGGATCTATAATTCAATCGGCCCCATATTTTTTACCGATCTATCATTTTTAATGTATTTTGCATGAATTTGAAGAGATCTGATCAGAGAGCTACTCAAATGTATACATAAACATCATCATAGCATTGACCATCTCCACCAATATCTAGTTCTTTCTCTTGGCTAAACCATTTTGTTGAGGGGTGTACGGGGCAATGATTTGATGGACAATCCTGTAGTTTTTACAAAAGTTTGAAAACTCATCTCATAAAATATTCCCCACCCCGGTCACTCCTCAAAATCTTAATTTTTCTTTCAAGTTGATTTTCAACTTCAACTTTATAGACTGAGAATTTTTCAAATGCCTTGCCATTGTTCCTTACAAGATATACATGTGTACTGAGAGAAATCATCAATAAATGTGATGACGTTCTTTTTTCCTCCTCTAGCAATGACATCATTTAGGTCACAAATATTGATATATATAAGCTCTAATAATTTAGTATTCCTCTTCACTGAAGAGAAAGGCTTTCGTGCTATTTTGGCTTGAATATAGGTTCACATTTACCATTAAGTACATCGCCACATTCAAGGATTAAGCGCAACTTAACCATAGGGTTGATCAAAGCAAAATTCAAGGGATCTAATCTAACATTCTATAAATTGGAAACACTCACAATATATGTGGAAGAGTTCATTATTTCATTATTCCAATCGAGTTTGAACATCCCAGTACATGATTACCCTTTGCCAACAAAGACACGTATCTTGGTTAAAATAGTCCTATCAGATCCTATGACTATCCAGAAATAATGCTTATAAATCAAATGACCTGATACTAGGTTCCTCATCATTTCTAGTACATAAATAATGCCTTTTAAAGTGATAATCTTATAAAAATTGAATTTCAAGTTTGTTTTGCCTTTACCAAGCATCCTTGATAAGGCTTGATTCTCAATTCAACTGAGTTCCCATCCTCCACTGACTCGTAGGTCTTTAAATAGTCTTGGTTGTTAAAAACATGGACGGTAGCACTTGTGACTACCCACCAACCGAAATCATTCCCTACTAAATTGACCTCAGTGATCATTGTAACAAATTTCTCTTATTTGATGGTCATGTTTACTTGGTTTAAGGGCTTTGCAACCCCCTTCCAACGTCGACACTCTTTAAAGTAGTGTCGTGGTTTTCCCCAAAGACAAGAAATGTCTTATCGTTTGGAACATTGTCCTTAGACTTGTGTTCTACAAGGTTTGCCTTGGACTGAACGTCTCTTGCCAACAGAGTTTTCTATAGCTACATCTGTATTTCCTAAAGTCTATTCCTTTCCTCAATACGAAGATGCCACTGAAGTTGAACGCGAACAATTTAAACCTTCTTGTTTTTCATTTTATTTTGGTATTCTTTCCATGATACAAGTAACATATGAATGGCAACTCCCACTTGGAAAGCCTCACTCCCTTAAGTTTCCTTATGATAAGCTATAACTCATATACTTGGCTGAGTTTAGCCTTATTTTCAGTGAATTTTAAGTCAATATATTTGGAAATAAAAGAAACTCTCATTACTAGATTCTTAGGTCTTTTATTTGTTCTCTAAATTGTTCCACATTTTTTTAACCGTGGACACTGGTCTGTACATATCCACTATGTGGTCTGTAAATTCGTTAATGATATGTCTTTATTGCTTCGAATAGGAAGTCATTTTCCATTCACTTCCTTGTCCACGGGATGCATGGAAGTAGAGAGTTATGAAGAACTATCTTGCCAATACAAATGCACAAGTACAACAAGATCTAAAGCACCAGAGTTGCTTCTTTCTAAACAAAGGTATTCTAAAACCCTTTGAAAAGGAAAAAACTTCATAAGTGAAAATTTTACACAAACTAGAGGAAACAAGTCCTTATTTATAAGAGATAAAGTGCTTTTCACTATTACTCAAGATTGCATAGTCAATAATTGTGTGTCTCGAAATCTTATCCATCGGTGCAGTGTATCCAACAATTATGCAGTAACTTTTTGGGTTCTGGGGAAGCAACTGCCACAGTTTGCTCGTGTTATCCAAAACTCATACGATATCCCCTTGGGTTCTAGGAGACCAACTTTCACGTGCTATGTATGCATCTTCATTCATGGAACAATTATATGGAATGCACCAATCCACTGGAAACATCCAATGGGGGACATAGTTCGCTAGAGTGCACCAATCACCAGAACTATGCAAGTTCGCTGGAGGGGCACATTACCGAGACATCACTATAATCTACAATTGACTATTTGCTCATTGCGATAAAAAATAATATGAGCCACAAGCCCAACCCGCACATCCGAGGTGCAAAGTGCGTTACAAAGCGCTCTTGCACATGCAGGTGTGTTCGCACGTTCTGCGTACTCCACATAGGCTTTTTTTCCCTGTAAGTTCTAAGTATAATAGTAAAGAGGATAAACTCATATTTACGCAACGCTTCCCTCATCCACATCCTCAATATAGGATAAATAAATTAGTTATCTCTCTCTACAAATAAGGCAAAACATAAGTCCAAAATATGATATTACAAAATAGATATTATTTTGAAATAGCACAAGATATTTTTTAAGGCAAAATATAACAATCTAGGGGCCATGAGTTCAAAACCCTTAAACCTTAGGCATAAGGTACAATCATTGATGGTTTTTAGTGTCAACCCTTATTAAGGTTGGAGAGATGCTTAGTGCCAGTAGTAGACAAACTATTACATATGTATGGGAGGCTTGTGAGGGCAAGAGCCAAATTCTCAATGAATGATGGTGGCATCTATGAGAAGCGACCTATTGGGTAAGACATGTACAAGTTGAAGAGAGGAACCCATGCACCATTGCGGCTGTGTGCTATGTCCATAGGGACATGACGTGTCATGAGGGACTCGTAATCCACACACTATGACATAGTCCCGATATTTATTGGCGAGCTTTAATTGTTCATGAGCCCATGCAAGATAGGTTGTTGATTATGGACTCCATTAAGTTGGTTTAGGAAGATAGACTAAGGTCAAAAGAACTAGAGTGCCTAAGTAATTCATATATTCCCAACCATGTGGATCCAATGTTATTCTCTCAACCAATATGAAATCGGCTGGATTGCCGATTTGGTCGATTCTAATAGCCCAATTGGTTGATTCCAAATTTGTGTCATTGAGTGGCGATCAACCCCAAAGATCGATATTCTGAGTCGTCGGCATAAAGAGGATGAAAGGCTTGAGAGAGAAAGAGAGAGGAGGGGAGAGGGGGCAACATTATGTTCATTTGCAAAAAAGGGGAGAGAGAAAGAATGGGAGAGGGAGAGTCTTGCAGAGGAGGAGAGGAGGTTGCATTTAAAATTTGGAATCCTGATACTACTCAAAAAACTGAAAGGGATTTCAGAGATGGAGATATGTGTTTTTTAGAAGGATCATATGTTTTGCTACCATTAATTTTATTAGATTTTTGGTGTTCAAAGTTCAAATTTTCAGCTGCATACCCATTATTTGAAGTATTTTTTGGTTGATCTTCCTATCACAGCCTGAGCCATGAGAGAATCACGAGAGAGAGAGTATGAGTGAGTGTGTGTGAGAGAGAGAGACTGTGTTTGGGATTCTTTGGGAGAATGAGATTTTGGTTTATGATGGGCGATAAAGAGTTTGGTTGAGAGAGGGGAAAGAGAGATAAAAAGCAAGGGAGATTATGTTTTTGAATTAGAGTAGGGAAAGATGAAGAGAGAGTGTGTCTCTGGTTTGGGTGAAAGAGAACTGGGGCTTTTGGGTGGGAGAGAGAGAGGAGAGAATTTGGCATCGACATGACAGGATGAAGGAGACGATTGATACTCCTTTATCATATCCTCCTTTTTCATATGATAGGCTGTTGGCGATGTAATTGTTGCAGAGAGGATTAAAATGGTCCAATCTTGTGTGTGGTTTCTTTTAGTAAAATGTTGTAGAGATTGAAGTTTTTCAAAGGTGGGTGGATAAAATATGGTCTTCTTTACCAAGTCTATGTAGGAGTTTACCTTATTGCAGGAGATTGAAGTTTTCCAAAGGTGGGTGGATAAAACATGATCTTCTTCACCAAGTCTATGTAGAAGTCTACCTGGTGGGAAGATTATTTGCTTTCTTGGATCTGCTATTGAGGCTAGTAAATTATAAATCAGAAGCTTTGAAGATTTCGAGGTATTGATTTAACTGTTGAGAAATGGATCCTAACCTTAAAGACTTCTTTGATAAAACCAATAATGGTTTGGTATTAGAGTCAATGGAATCCTAGTAATAACTTGGTCGGTTGAAGTGTTTAAGGAGGTCACTAGACTATGAGGATATTTGCTCAAAATAGATTAGACGAACTCATCCTATCATGAGATCACTTCAAGTGGAAAAGGTGGGTTTTGATTATCCAAAGAATTGCCTTCTTAAAGTAGGAAGTTTTGACTTTCTACTATCCTTTTCTGAAGTATCCATAGTTGATGGCAATGTGGTGAATTAAAAGCAGATGGAGTTCAAAGGGCTGCAGCTGAGGTGTGGCAAACAAGAAAAATAAAAAAGCTGCAGTTTGCGCAATGACGTCTTTGCAAAAGGGTCGAAAGGATCTGGTGCCACATCACAACCTCACTTCAAATCCAACTATTCATCAAATAACAGCTCCATTTTTAAGAAAACGGGTGGTTACAAAAAGGGTGGTCAAATTCGATGGTAACAGGGCGGCAAATTTTAAAATTCAAAACCAGAGTCCACATCCACCATCCATCTCCCAACCTAACCCTTTTCAGCCTCTCAAGGAATTTACCTTTTTCATGAATGACACGTTGGGAGACTTACAATTTCCAAAAATCTTCTCGCCAACCTTGGGAAACCATGCCCAAATAGTTCTTCCTCAAGCCTAGACTAGTTTATGAGGAAAGAAAGGAAAGATGGTCAATGAAAGAAGGATTATGTTGAAACACTCGGCCTCCAAACCTCTCAAAAAATCCCTAAGAAAGGCTGGGCCTAGTAAACCTACACTTCTGTTGTATGAGGTTCACGCAAGTGATGGTGAAGAAGATTCTACTGTGGACAGTGATTTTGAAGAACTTTTGTTCTTGGTAAATACCAAAGAAAATACAGAGAAATTTCAATTTGAGGATTCACATCAGCCTTTGGTTGCTCAACCACTGGCAATGCGACTCCCGCATAATGTATTTGAGGATGCTGGGGAAGAAGTTGAGGACACAGGTGAAGATGAAGATGTGGTAGAGGAAGGTAATTTACCTTTAATCTTGCATCCCATGGAGGTAGGACATGTGGTGAATGATATGCACTTGCAATACTGTGAGCCTTTGGACGCAATTGTTGAACCTTGATGCAATGCATAAATGTTGATGTTGCAGCCCATCAAAGTGGAGCAGAGTCGAAGAAGGTAAAAGGAAAGGGTAGTATGCAGCGAGAACTGGATAACTTGGTAAGCTCCATTAAGTACAACAAAGGTAAAAGGGTGTGTTAGAGCTTCATCAGAGTGTTGCCTCCCTGTGGTTGTCGATCCTTCTTGGATGGCCAATTGCAGTAATGGATATTTTTCTGAATGAAGATTTTATGCTGGAATATCCAGGGTCTTAATGGGTTTAGGAGAAAAAAGTCTCATGGTTTTTGTCAAGCTTGAAAAGCCTAAAATTTTGATTCTACAGGAGACCAAAATGAATGCCCCCGAACTTTCAGAATGCTAGGGCTATTTGGAGTAGTAGAACTATTCAATTTTTGGGTTCAAATGCAAATGGTAGATCTGGTTTATGGCTTATCTGGGATCCATCAATTTTGAATGGAACTAGTTATGTTATGACTGATAAGACATATTTCCATCATATTCACCAATATTTCATCTGGCTTTCAATGGTGCTTAACTAATGTATATGGCCCTAACTGTAGTCATAAGAGAATGTGTTTTTTATTTATTTATGAATTATATTCTTTATTCAATTCCTTGAATGTTCTTTAGTGTATGGGGGGAGATTTTAATGTTATCAGATGGCCCAGTGAATCCTCTACTTCTCCTTGGATTTTTGCTTGTATGTGGAATTTTGATAGTTTCATTCATAACAACGAATTGATTGATATTCCCTCATCTGGGGTTTGCTTCACTTGGTCAAATCATTCCCATGCAGACCCCATTTTTACCCATTTAGACATATTCTTGGTTTCGAATTCATTCTTAAACCAATTCCCCAAACTTTGCATACAAGCTTATGAGCAAAATAGGTTCAGACGATGTTCCCTTGCTTCTCAACTCCGATGGTTTCTCCTTTGGATCATTTCCTTTTCGGATGGAACTTATATGGTTAGCTGATAGGAATTTCTAAAAGCTTGCGGAAGATTTTTGGAAATCTACAAAAGTGGATGGTTAGATTGGTCATCAGTTGACAACCAAACTCAAGATCTTAAAAGAAAAGATTGCCAAATGGAAAAATGAGGTATCGAGTATTCAAACCAAATTCAGTTCACAAAGCAAGATGGAAGAGTTAGATGAACATCGGTTTTCTAGGTCTATCTTATTTGAGGATCAATTGAGAGAAAGACGTAATCGTGTGGGATGCTTTCACAGCTTGTAGAACTTGGAAGAGGTGTATTGGAGGCAAAGGTTGAGGATCAAGTGGTTAAGAGAAGGTAATCGTAATACAAAATTCCTCCACACTACTGCAAATTGTAGAAAAAGGGGAAATACTATCCTAAAGCTCAAAATTCAGGAAGTAAAGAGTAATAATGTAGAAAGAATTGAAAAACCCTTCTTGATCATTTTAAAAATGTGTTCTCAGGTGAAGGGCAGAGAAAATTTTCTATTGAAAATGTTCATTTGCAAAACTTGCCAATAAATAAAGCTCAATGGTTGGAATGTAAGTTTGAATTAAACGAAGTTAGAGAGGCAATTTTTGGATTAGAAAGAGATAAATCTCTAAGGCCGGATGGATTTTCAAGGAATTCTTATGAAGTTTTTGGGAAATTTTAAAGATAACTGAGGCTCATGCTAGATGAATTTTTTTTTGTGAGGTAAAATTAGTAAGGCGATGAATTCTATTTTTATAGCCCTTATCCTTTAAAAATCAGTGATTGAAGAGGTGGCATCAAGCCTATTAGTTACTTGGCAGTTTATACAAGATAATTACAAAAGTGTTAGCCAATAGATTTCGGGAGGTTATTCATTTGGTAGTTTTGGGGCGCCTCAGTTTGCCTTTTTAAAAGAGACAGATTATTGATAGTATTCTCAAGTATGTACATACATTCAGTCGATTCGTATGCCTTTTAAAAGTCAACTATGTATAGATGGACAAACTTTGAATAGCCTGTGAGTGGGACTTTGAATAGATGGACAAACTTTGAATAGCCTGTGGGCGGTTGAGTCAGTCGATTCGGATGCCTTTTAAAAGTCAACTATGTATACATGGAGTGAGTGGGATGGAAACAGAAAATGCCAATTTTCATACCACTTGCAAAACTTGGGTTTGGTTTCCACCAGTAACCCAATATGTTGGAATCCAAAGTGGCCCTTCACATTATGAGGGGAGCTTTTAAAAAAACTAAAAATCTATAGAAAAGCTAAATTCCTAAAAGTTTGCCAACATGGTAAATTCCAAAAAGTTTGTCAACATGGTTTCTATCTAGCAGTTTTCACTCGTTCTAAGTTTTCAGCAACAGACGAACATGGACTTCATCATTACCCTTCAATAAATAAATAAAAACATGTTTCCATGCAGCTGTGATTGCATGGTGCTGTAGCCTTTTGCACTGTCCCATAAAATTGGATAGGGCAAGATGCGCTGATAATATACTGTCTAATAGAAAACAGATTCCGTTAATGACTGCAGCCACATGCAACTGCAACTGCACCAAAACTCCAGCCATAAATAAATAAACAGTACATCTGGTTATCAAAGTGCAGACATAATTCTC
This sequence comes from Amborella trichopoda, assembly GCF_000471905.2. The sequence continues at coordinate 4,384,026 of NW_006499617.1, read as the reverse complement.
GTAATCTTGGCCAAGAAACTTTGTTTATTGAAGTATTGTCATAAAAAAAAGGTATGTGAAAGTCATTTTTGCCCAAAATTTGATGGGAAGTTAAGATAAAACACTGTCAGACCATCAAAAGTTAAAAAGCAATTTTATCTTTTATAACCAAATAATAATCAAAATGCTGAAGTACTTAAACAGAAACGCCGCAAGTAAGGATAAGATAACTAATTAGTGCAGGAAAAATATCAAAGGACAGGAAATAGAACCCCCATTACTTTCCTAGAAGCAATCCAATGACATCCTGATACAGCCTGGAAGGAGATAGCCTTCAGAATAACAAAAAATTGTCCTGTTTGTGATGAAAAACCAAGGTCATCACATTGAGCTGTAATTAAACTCATCCAATAAATGCATTCAAAATTGAAGAGCCTCTGTTATTTGCTGAATCCATGGAACCCAAAGTCACTTTTTTAAGGGTCATAATCTCAAGGCAGCTTTTGCCATGGCAAGAGCACCTTCGTAAGTGTTGTTGCCTCCAATGAAACCACTCATATGCACAAATACACAGCCAGGAATGCCAGATTCATAGGGGAGTTCAGAATCTCTAAGACCTCTCCATGAGGAAGGAAGAGGCCTCCAGCTCTTGAATCTATCAGGAGCTATTGCAACTTTCTGGACTCTCCATTTCTTGCGTCTCTCGTCCTTCAGTTTTCAGATTAAGTTAAATAAGAATCAACAAATATATGATTACACCTGCCATCCAATGTTCCAGGTCTCTCTCTCTCTCTCTCTCCT
>NW_006499617.1:4366563-4383027 GCF_000471905.2 Amborella trichopoda | reverse complement strand
TACTTACTTACTTACTTACGTTACTACTACTTACTACTTACTTACTTACGTACTACTTACTACTACTACTACTACTACTACTACTACTCTCTCTCTCTCTCTCTCTCTCTCTCTCTCTCTCTCTCTCTCTCTCTCTCTCTCTCTCTCTCTCTCTCTCTCTCTCTCTCTCTCTCTCTCTCTCTCTCTCTCTCTCTCGCAAAAACAAAACACACAAAAAAAGAAGAAAAGAGTCCCTCCCTCCCTCTCCCACACACACAAAAAAAAGAAAAGAGAGACTACAGGAATCGAAAATATCAAATGTGATAACTAAGAAAAGATTTGTATACATAGCTTATATATCATAACAAGGAATTGCGAAATTCTTTTTCTTTTTTTTTCAATGACAAATACCAACAAATTTTCCTGTTTTTTTTTACATTGGCTGCCAACGCATTTTCTAGAAAGCCAACATTATTTTTTCTAGGTAACTAAAATGATGCATTAATAACTTATTTCAAAGTGCGAAATGGAATTTTAAATGCTTGATTCTCTATCATGCAACAGAAAATATAGAGGACATACTTAGTATTCTGGTGCATCCATTTTTCACTGAATATTGGAGAGAAGTAAAGAACAAATGTTTCTAGTTCTGGTAGGGGAGAGATAGGATTACCTCATATAGAACATATTTCACGGAAGGCTCAATCTTCATTTCCTCCTCGAGCTCAAACAAGTGAAGCTTCCCCTTCAGAAAAAAAAAGGGAAAATGTTAGCCCCCTTCCTGATAATTATGCAAAGGGTGTGGTTTGCAAAAGGTTGCAACCTTAAACAATCAAAGTAAGATGCACCCTCAATTTTGGTGTCAAATATTCTTCGAATGGAATGAGAATCTGTTTTTATCTCTATATAAAATTATAAACTCCAAAAGTAGTGCAAATCAAGCAGATATAGAGATGTATGAAAATCTTGAAGGGGACGGTCCAAATTATATATTACAAGATGTACTAGTCTTAAGACTTGAAATCTCTTTTTTCTCTATATATAAACATCTCAATGTGGAGATGATCAATTAGATGTTTTTCAACATCAAAACATCATTTCTCGAAGGATTTTAGTGGTGCACCTTAATTCTACATTTTCAGGTGTAAATATTAAATAACTTTTTCCTTATGCAAATGATTCTTGGAAGTAACAGTCCTCCAAACCACAGAAATATTATTATGGGATTCCACAAGATCGACAACTTTACAAACACAAAGTAGAGAATATAGATTAAATACACCTAAATTAAGTGTCAGGGTTGGTTTCAAGATTTGTGACAAGCAAAAAGTGATCCAAAATAGTCACGAAAAGTACAGATGAAACGGACTAATACCCTAATTTAGACCCACCTAATGGTTTTGGACTGGCACAAATCTGTCAAATTGGGGGATGCACATCTGAAATAACCCCATTGTGTAAAATTACTAGATTTCAAACAACACATACATGACAAGGAAATGGGAAGCCTAAAATCATTACCTGATATCATGCAACCATTTTTAAACCACAAGATAACTAGAGATGGTAAATCATGAATGCTACAAGAAATATGTCATTGTTTCTTTTACATATGCTTGCAAGAGATATTCATAAAACAAACAAAAATTCTATGACAGGAAATAAAGTTGGAATCAACACAGTTGGATGAAGAAGATTTCTATTACAAAAAAATAGGTTACTCAACTTACAGGGCAGAATTTCTTCAAGACCATAATTTCTCCACTGGAATCAATCTCATGCCTTGCTGCTAAGCAATCCATAACAATAGACCGTGCAGGCAACCAAGACCAAGCATGGAACTGAACATTCTGGAAAGAAAAAGCATTCTAATTTAGGTCACACACTTGTAACTCGTGCCACTCCAAACTGTAATTCTATAACAATTATATGGGTTTAAATAATTTAAAAACTTTAATATATGTTTTATAGAATGCTTCTACAATCAAACAAGTCACCATGAGAATGTAACAGGGAATAACTCTGTTGTGCAATTAAAAGCTTCACAAGGAAAACTTACGTCCATTAATTCACCACCGGCAAGTTCCATTGCACGTTGAAAGGCTTCATTTTCCTTCTCAGATGACTGATCTGGATATGTCCAATCCAGATTTAAACGGCCAACTCGTGAAGACAAGTGTGTTGTTTACATATTTTGGTGGCTGATCTGTGTCATATTGATTAATTCCATTGTCGATGGCATCAATTGCCTGAAAGAAGCACACACGAATAAATAACAATCAAGATGAAATCATAAAGTGGCCTCAAAACAATTCCATCACAGGCCCTGCTTTAAGAAGTTGACAGTAAGTTCTGCAAAGAACTCATACATGTCAATCAACACGTAACTTTTCATTCCAAGAAATTATATAGCTGGAGGTCTTGCACACGTCGATAGAAGTTACAAAAGAAATCAAACCAAAGAGTTTCAGCCAAGTACCATCTTATCATGTATCATGGAGTAATTACATGAAAAACCAGGGAACAGGAGACACCTTTATAAAGAGTACCGATACAAATCGAGTGATGAATGGATTAAAAAATAAACCGAAAAAATAAATAAATAAAGAAACCTCACGGTATCAAAATTTGCATTGGTTTATAAATTATTTTTGGGATTTAATCGAGGTTTCCATCTTTATATGAAAGGTCTTTAGAAGTCAAGATCATAGTTTTGGGGATCTTCCAACCAACAGCGATTTTTAAACTTTGAATTTCGATCTTTCCTATCAAGGATCGAGATCCTAAGTTACCGGGGATTAAGATTCCCCTAAAATTATAGTATAGTGTTGCAATTTAGTATAGTATAGACGTGTGGTATATAGTACTGTAGTATAATCTAGCTGTGTGGTGTAGAATATATTATATAGTTGTCTATCATCGTCATCATCTTAGCCTTATTTTGAACTATTTAGGGTCAGCTCATTTTACACTTGTATATAACAAATTTAAATACAATAGCATATAGTATAGTAATACAATATAGTATATGGCAAAGTATTGTAGTATAGCATAGCAACATAATATTGCAAAGCAGTGTAGAGTAGTGTAGTAGTGCTCTCAAGGGCCTTGATTTTAATCAAGTGGAGTTCGGTCATGTATAATACATTATTCAATCAGGATTAAGTTTACATCGAGCTCCCGCACTTGGGATCAAGATCCCCAGATTTCAGGATGCACAGACTGTGATCCCTACCATAGGGTGCTTCCTGTTTGTCACAATCCCGCTATCCCAGTCCTGATCCCGGATTAATTCCATTGCAATCCCAGTACCTAGGTCATGATGAGCACTTTCTACTTGGCTAGGTTTATCAGAACATTCATTATTAGTTCCGTATACACTTGGTTCTCCAACCGCTCTGCAATCGTGTCATGGATTTTATCTAAATTTATTCGGCTTCCTTGACTTAGAGATTGTTTTAAAGTTCTGATTAAATCAACATATTTGTCCAAGGAAAATGGAAGGGGATGATCATAAATCAAAAGATCTGTCTTTCACTATAGGTCATAATTTTGGATGGAAGGCACTTGCACAACATCAAACATTCGCATAAGCTATGTATTTAACTAAGTACATCTGGTGCCTGTAACAGAACTTGTATAGGAAATGTCAGGTTAAATGTCCTAGTATGATTATGTCTCAAGGCATCGAAATCCTCGTGCATAGCCTGCCATTATCAAAACTGCCATAAAATAGAGGAAAGATCAACCACCATTTTGAGTGGAATCTTATTACTTTGAAGAGAATGGTTGATGTGCATGATCTATATCAGTAGTTGCCATTCCACTAGAACCTAGAGGACATCCCTGAGAGTAAGTGGGAACATAAACAAGTGCATAGTGATTTCCCTTCAGGAATCACCACTGCCTATTTGTGTCATGGAATCCCATAATGCATTAAAAAAGGATAGAGTTTTTACTGTAAATTTGTTCATAGAAATCCAGTTATATCGCCTGCATGAAGAGGCATTACTATATCTCCTACAAGGGGCGCCTTCTCATTGAAACCAAAAACAAAAACAATTTAGCTGATGGTATCCCTCAACACCGGAAGCAAACAACCCGTCATAAGGTGTAAAAAATCTTTGGGAAAAATGACACTTAAAGAAATTATAATCAACATAAGAAAAAGGCTAAGGAAGACGTTTTCAAAGCCTGGGACTTATCGTACCATCTATGTGCTTCACCATGGATATTTACTACACTGTCCTGTCAGTTTTCATGTTGGCACAAATGATGAGCTTCCAGTGCATCAATAAACTATATTTTTGAACCCATGCATAAACATCATCATCCAAGTTTTATCCCAACTATTTGGGGTTGGCTACACGAATCATATTCGTCATATTGGTTCGGGATTTATGAAAAGATGTGGCGAAGTTTTACGCTGGCTGCCCACTTTAACCAACCTATCCTGGGCTTGGCCAAGAAAGCCACTTGGACAGCCAGGAGAAACAGGTAGTACTTTTATGAATAGAATCATGCACAACATGACCTTTAAGACTAGAAGTACCATAGATTCATTCAGGGGAAGCCCCATTTCCACTGTTTGGGCTCCACTGAACCAAGCAAGACAATAGACTATGACACATTCAAACAATTTACAAAATTCAGGTAAGAAAAGCCAATGAGACTTGCATTAAATAACATAGCTGCCATGAACCAACATCTGAGATAACAAAGGTGAATCCATTGAGAAAACAGAGGGAGGGAGAGAGCTTAGACATTCAACTAAATTAAAAACAGAAGTACAGAAATAATAAGCAACAGCATGCCTTTCATGAACACCATCCTCCAAGTTGACAGAAACAAAAGCCTCCACAACTCCCATTTACACGCCTGTTATTCAGTCCAATACTTCCCATCCTTTGCCTTCTCACCCCCTTCTCCATCACTCCCATCATCATCCTTCTTACTCTTCTTATTCATCCTAACATCTTCACAAGCCACACTCTTAAACAAGAGCAAATCAATAGCCCCCCTGTTATTCACTCCAATATTTCTCATCCTTTGGCTTCTCACCCCTTTCTCCATCACTCTCCCCATCATCCCTCTTACTCTTCTTATTCCTCCGAACATCTTCACAAGCCGCACTCCTAAACAAGGCCAAATCAACAGCCCCCGAAACCATACGATAACCCCTTCTCTGCAAATCCTCAGCCCCATCAAAACCTGTAGCGAAACCTGCCAAATAAGACCCACCTTTCAACCCCAAAACCCCTTTCTCAGCCTTAAACAAAACCTCTCGGGCCTTCTCAGAACCAGGATCTCTCAAAGAACCAACGCTTGCGCTCAAATCCAATGGCCCCATTTGAATGCAATCAACTCCATCAACCATTCCAATCTCGTCGATCTTCTTCACTCCCTCTTCGCTCTCGACTTGACACATTATGAGCAATTCATCCTCATATATGTCAAGGTAATCTTCTTGGATCCCATACTTTGACGCCCTAATTACAGGGTGGGCAGCCCCTCGAACCCCTTTTGGTGGATATTTACAGTAAGAGACTGCTTTTTTCGCAGCTTTAGGGGACTCGATCATGGGGAACATTATGCCTTGAGGGCCCACATCTAGGGCTTTCTTCGCCCAAGTTTGAGAGGATTCAGGAATTCGGATAATAGCCGGAGTTGCAGAGGAAGCTAGCGCTTGAAGAATTGGTAGGGCAGAGGAGATACCACCATAGCCATGCTCCAAGTCAATGACCGCAAAATCGTAGCCCGAGAAGCCTGCAATTTCAGCAAGAATCGGAGAGAAGCTCATGAGGAAGATGCCATAGAGTTGCTCACCAGCTGCGAGCCGGGCTTTTAGGGTTTTCGGGGCGGGGTTTGTGGCAGATGATAGGGAATTTTGTTGCTTTTTCCCGTGAGGTGTTAGAGTAAGAGATTCGAGGTTTGGCGTTGGAGAGTGATAACAGTTGATGGAGTTGGGAGGAGAGATTGGAGTCTTTTTGTAGGGTTTTAAAGAGGGAAAAGAAAGAAAGGATGGGGTATTTGATGCAGAGAGAAGACGAAAACCAGTAGAGTGAGAAAAAGAAAGAGAAGACGAAGAGAGAGAATAAGGATGGGTGATGGATAATGGAGCCCTGAAGGTGAGAGCCATGGCCTGCTTCGAACTAGGTATACCGGGCTTTTAATTTCGAAGCGCCTTAAATGGACCAGGAGACGTTGCACAATTATTTGAAAGGGCTGCAGCCCTATTTAAAAAAATAAAGCCTCCCCTCGTAACTCATCAAATATTGCCATTCAAATTTTGAAAAACCTTTAAATTGTCATCTCACCTTGAATGTTATAGTGAATGTTATGGTTGTGTAAAAATATTAAGATTTCAAATTCTAAAAATAGTATATATTGTAGCTAGACTATCTATTTCTCTCTAAATAAAGGTGTTTATAGATCCACAAGATTTGTATATTTTTTTAGTTTCAAAATTTATTGTCGGTGTTGAAAATTAATTTTAGAGCCAACAAGAAGATTGCCTATGTCAAAAATGCTTTTCAAAAGAGGATTTGAGATGAGGCTTTTTTTTTTTTTTTCATAAAGCTTAAGCCCGATAGAAACTTCATCCTTTATATTTTCCTGGAAATTTATTTATGGGAAAACTTATTTACCAAACGATTTTATGATTTTTAGAGCAAATTGTCTATTTACTCCCTCTAGCCAAGACGGTCTTTTTAGACCCCAAATTCTAGAGATGTATCCTCTACCACTTAGAAATTAACTCCACATAAAAATGAAAATTCTAATACACAATCTTTAAGCTGGAAAAATATTATCCCAATGATCATCGTCCATTTTTTGGACAAATATTAACGAGCTCAAAATCCCATTTCATTCTTTAGATATAATCATATGATAATATTTAAATAGATTTAAACATATTTCAAATTTTCAAATCCAAAAAGTTTTTTCAAGTTCATCTTTCACTCAAGGGGGCAAATGAACAATTTGCCCCTATGAGAGGTAACCTATTAGAGGGAAGTTTTTGTGTTCTATTTAATTATGGGTGCGGTTTGTATAGAGCCTAGGCTCTAAACAATCAAATTAGAGCCTACTTTCAAATAGTGTAGAGAAATATAATTTTAATATTGGAAATCTTTGTAATAGCCTTAAAATATATTTTCATCTTTATTTATAAATTTTAGAGCTTCAAAAATAGCGTCGATCGACATATCTATGACAACTTGAAAATTTTGAAAATTGATGATCTAAAAATGTGTTACAAAATACACTATTTGTAATACTTAAAATGTGTTTTTTTTTTTATGTCCATGCATCTTGACGTCGAGAATATTTGAGCATCAAAATAACTTCTACCGGTGAAATTTTTGAGGTAGGCTCTAATTTGATCGTTTAGAGAGCCTCGTATCAATACTAACTTTTTCCCTTTATTTATTGGGTGTGTGGTTTGTTAAGTCGCTCTCCCCTTAGCCCCCAAATATTATTAAAAGGTATAATTTGATGTTGACAACTTTTACAATGATTTGGAAAAGCTTTCTATACTTATTAGTTAAATAAATGGACAAGGATGAGGTTTGTATTTGTGGTTTGCTGCTTAATTATGAGTTTTTTCGTTAAATAAATCATTTAAGCCATTGCCATAGTGCACTTTATATATAGGCAATTGTGTCTTAATATGTTTGAGTTCTATTTTTATTTAAAAGCCACAAATTTGGAAAATGAAGATGTACCAATTTAAATCACAATTACTACGCCAAATTAGAGAGAGAGAAAGAAAGTGGCTCATGCCCCATACCCCATGGCCATGAGCACCTAGCCCAGCCCATACCCCCTCACCTTGGCCCTCTGCCCCATCAAACCTACAGTTCAACTATGGCCCAATTTTTCATAAGTGGAGCTCAAATTCATCTTTCATGCTGCTGGTTATGATTGAGTTCTACTCATTTACAACTTGGTAATCCATTATATACTTCCCCTTATTCAGCCATCCAATTTAAATGGAGGGCTGAGATGACCCAATCATAATGTCACGCTTCTTCACTATTTTATTTTATTTCCATTTTTTTCTACAAAATATTTTGACACCAAGGTGTTCACTCCTCTTTTGAACTTGTACCTACAAAACATATGGAAAAATATTTCTAGTAAAATAAAATGACTAAAATACCCATAAAAATTTTAAGAGCATTTTGGTTATTTTATTTTTTTTAAATTTTTTTTTAGTTGGGCCCATTGAGATGATGGCACATAACAAATTCATAAGGTTTAGGGTTAAGAGGTGATCCCAAGCATTTCTTGTGAGAATTGCTTTCCCATGGTTCATATCCTTGCTGCACACATCTGTTGAGTCTCTGTAAAGTAGAAGGTTGTATTTGAGGCGTGGAAGCGATAATTGTCAAGTGTTTGATGAAATGCTAAATGAATAGTGTCACTGAATTTTTCCAAGTGTCTATTGTATTATATTTTTATAACCTTTACTTACTCAAATGAGATGCTTTTTATCCTAATTTTGAGCTGTAAATCAAATCAGCAACTGTTTGTATCAGTCCCTGATTGATGTAAGTTCTATTCAAATATATCTGTAAAGCGGTGTAAAGCGCCATTTGTATTTATATTTTTAAGTGTGTATACCAAGGGAGAGGTCTTTAAACCTAACTACACCAAGCCATTCATAATCCATTGAGGAAAAGGGAGAGGTCTTTAAACCTAACTACACCAAGTCATCCATAATCCATTGAGGAAAAGAAGCCCCGGTGACCATTGCCAATTTGAAACCTCCCATGCTTCTTCGGAGAAATGTTCATGGATACAATGTGTTGCGAGCTTGGTAAGGCTCAGCCCAACTATGCGCTCTTTGCATGATTCCCATTTCCGAAAGGGAAATCCATAGAGCTCAATCTGTCCCTAAACATGCAAGGGAGAAAAGGGTATACCAAAAGTCTCCGCCAACCGCCAATTACGTCACCTATGATTGCTCTTTAGCAATAGATAGGGGAAGCAGTCTTCTCAGTTGCGCCGATCCAAACCTCCAAGTTGTCTTATGATTTCATCATAAGACAACTTTAGGATCCTGCACGCCTCTACTATTATACCACAAAGACTAAAACAGAGTAATTCATATAACGGCAAGGAGAAAGATGTTGAAAAACATCAAATATCTCCTTCACGATGTGTGGGTGACATTCAGAACAGTTGCATAGTACTTCAATTGAACCGCTTTACCCCTTGTAGGTTGATAATGGCTTAAGCAAAACTACAGAGCAACATGGTCCTTACGGCTAGTGCAATCACTAGAAGGTCTAGGGGTAAGGAAGGCCTCAAATCCCGGAAAATGATCAATAATAGAGTCCTACAAGGAAAGTACTTCTCTAACCTCATTAAGCCAGGGATCGTTTGGATACCTGGAAATATATTGTCTGTGAAATATATTACATGGCGTAATATATTACTGCGTAATATATTACTGCGTAATACATTACATGCAAATAGATTGTTACGGTTAGTATTTAGATACAACATGAGAAATATATCGCTACTGTTTTGAGAAATATGGGAAATTGTGGTACGGAGAGAAACAAAGTGAACCAAATTCAACAGCAGAAGCAACATAAACAAATTAACTTTAATGGGGATCACTACGTCACATAGGCAACTTATAGACAGAGTAAATTGGTTCAGTCTAGTGAGAAAAAGCCAAAAAAGAGAGGGAGAAAACCAGCTAATGGGAGAGAAGAACCCCTCAAATTGAATCAAAAGCAACACAGAACAGAGGATTAGAAGAAAGGGGTTTCTCAAAATTGATATTGAGATCTAGTCTTTATCTAATGAGGAAATCTCATAAATTTTCTGTAACAACCCATCAATCCAAATTCCTTTTGGATTGATGACAAAAATTAAAAACAATATAGAACATACCTAAAATTGCTTCAAGGCTTGAAGAGTGAGACATAATAATATTACTTCTAGGCTTGAAGAGTGAGACATAATAATATGAGAACTGATGGCTTCAGAAGAGGCAACAACCCAAATTGGACAGAAATGGATGTGAAAAGCAAAGTGTAGAAATGGATGTGTGATGTGGATGTGAACAGGAGTGTGTAGAAATGGATGCGTGCAGTATGTGTAAACACTTATAAGTGGAGTAGATTTGGATTGATTAATCAAATTAAAAACCAATTTAGAAAATACCTAAAATTTTTTCAAGCCAACTTAGAAGATACCTAAAATTGTTTCAAGGGCTTGAAGAGCGAGACATAATAATAAAACCAACTAGAACATACCTAAAACTGTTTATAAAACCAACTAGAACATACCTCAAATTGTTTCAAGGGCTTGAAGAGCGAGACAAAATAATAAAACCAACTAGAACATACCTAAAATTGTTTACAAAACCAACTAGAACATACCTAAAATTGTTTCAAGAGCAAGATATATAATAAGAGAGCTGGTCAGAACGCTACAACCCAAATTGGGGATAGAGGATGTAGAAATAGGAGAGTGTAGAAATGGATGTGTAGACGATGTGCAAAACACTAAGTGGAGTTTAAAGAAAGAAAGTATAAATAAATGTGAGCGGAGAAAGGGAGAGTGGATGTGAGCAAGAGAGAGGAGATCCTGCGCTTAGAAAGAGATCTTGTATAATTTATTTCCATTTTCTTATTATTGAAGTGTACCAAAATATGGTAAATATCATATTTCCTTGTCATAGGTTTCGTGTAATAGATTTTCAGGTACCCAAAGCCCATAATAAAAATTGTTTCGTGCGAGCTGGACCGCATGACTGCATATGCGGTCCAAAAAATATAAAGTGTCCATCTTAAAGATCGATGTAAGTAAGTGTTCCATCTAAAAACAAAAGAAACTAACGGTCTAAATGTTTTCTTACTAGAATTATTATTTCTAGTTTTTAAAAATTTACATGATGTTTTCATATTCATGATCTCCATGTTAGAGATTACATGTCCTTAAAAATTAACTCCAAAAACCTATCTCAAAAATAAATTTATTAATAAGCCTACATTTCTAGGTATGCGGGGGCTTGGCTGCATAGAAACTGGGTCCATCAGTTGCTAGTTTTATAGTTGTTGGGAAAGTAGATTCATCGTCATAAGAGCGTACTGATGAATATCATAGGTTGCTCGCAGAAAAGGAAATATCGGCTTTGATGGGAAAGGTAAATTTCTTGGTTTTTGGTTGTCCAATGAAACCAGTCGCCCCCTTAATTAATATTTTGCTTTTGTCCTTTAGGGGTGAAGTTTGTACAAGGCCCCTCCTTATTCTAAGGCATGTCTCTAAATTTTGTTTGGATGGCTTGAAATCTATTTTTATTTCTAGTTATGAAGTTGTAAATTTTAAAAAATAATATGAATGGAGCAAATCTATGAATATTTGAAAATTTTGAAAATAGACGGTTCGGATAATTTATAATAAGACGTACTAATTTTAGAATTTGAAATTTTTTATTTTTTATTTTTTCTATTTATATATTTTGAGGTCGAGATGAATAAATCGGAAGGTTTCTCAATGTTGGAATACTCTCATTTAGAGGATTTTTAAGGTGTAAGTCACTTCCATAGTATAAGGTTTGACACTCATGTTGAAAAACCTAGTTAGATCGGAACCGGTTTCAGGCGTTTGTGGTGATCGGTTGGTATTTTAAAAAAAAATAAACAAAATGTATATAAAATCCTAAAAATAAAGAATTTGGTTTGTAATACTTTTTTAATATTTTGTCCATTATAGTAAAGATTAGAAATTGTTTTGGTCATTAATACTTACTTTTATATTTTTACCTTTTTTTACGAAAAATACCCCCTAGGCACAAATGGATTCATTAATTTTAAAATCCATTTATTTCATTAATTTTCAACTTCATTTGAATGTGTTTTGTTTTAATCATTCTTTATGTATTTTTCATATTTTAGTAGATATTTTTTTTTTATCTTTTTTATTTTTTTTCAACAATTTTCTTTTTTTTAGTTGGGAGGTATTTGCTAGGAAACATAGTTTTGGGAAAAAAGTTGTTGACAAAATACTCCGTGAGGGTAAATTGTTTAGAAAGTACATATCCGGGGGGTTTTATGAAATTTACGCCATCTATTTACATGTGGGTCCCTTTTAAGAGATTTTCGATTCAAAACATAGATTCTGGGATCTAAAATTTCAGGATTTGTTAATCTCATTTATAAGGATAATCATCATTCAATAATTGTATTTTTTAAGAAAAAAATCAAAAAAATTTTTCTCTAGGTACCATTTTTTAATTTTCATTATTGAAAGCTTGATGATTAAGAAAGTCAGCTGACTCGCAGTAGTGCACTTGCTGTGAATAAAAGATGACGATCAAATAAAATCCATGATGATACCGACCCAAATTGAACGGGAACCACATATTCAGATTCTGTTTCACCAGAAGCCAAACTAATGGACTTCGATCCCCTTCTCCAACTAAAAAAAAATCCAGGGATATTATTACTTATGCACAAGGCCACATTTCTCTCTCTCTTCATCTGCTCAGTGCTCCAGGGATATCTATCTGTGTATTGATGATGGCCATTGCGGCTTCTACATTGCCACATTCGTATTCAGCTGCTTTTCCATATTCATTCACCCACTCTAAAAATCCCAATTTCCAACCCCCAACAGTGTTGGGGATTTGCTCTAAAGGCCCAAGATCTTATTGCCCATTATTCAGGCCTATAATCATTAAAAACGCAGCAACAAAGCCAGCAAAATCTCCAGGTAAGCTCTCTCTCTCGGTTTCAACATGAAGGTATGCTCTCTCTCTTAAGCTAAAATGGGTTGGCAATTAAAAAATCTTTCATAGAAAAGATAATGGAGTTTGTTGGGTTTTGTCCTGAGATGCAGCTGAAGAAGACTGGAAGGTCAAGCGTGAATACCTTCTCAAGAAAAGGGTACTTTACATTTCTTCTCCCTGAGGGTTTTATGGTGATTTGGGTTTGTCATAGTTTGTTTGGTATTTGCATGCGCAGTTTGGATGGAGGTTTCTTTGTAGTGCCCTGATTTTTTAGCAGCTCAGTGCGTGTGTGAGAGAGAGGGTGAATGAAGTTATGGAGATAAGTTTGATTCTACTAAGTGAAACAGCAGAAAAGAGTGAAAACTTTATGTGGTGGCTGTATTGCCCTTTCATTTTAGCGACAACCCATATTCACCATGGATTAAAAATGAAGCCCTTAGGTCATATATACAAACGAGTTTTACAAACATTCATTCAATTGAGGTTGTAGTTCTAAACATCTTGCTATGCAACTTGAACTATTACATATGAGTCCTCTTATCCAAATGGCTACCTGTATTATCATATAATCAGGATTACATGAACAGCTCATGTACAGGATCGTTGTGTTCCCCAATATGTGGGTTTTTTGTAATTGATAGGCTCGCGACGGATGCTACGTTGACAAAAAATTTTATCCATAATCGTACAACATAATTCTTGAAATCAATAGCAGTATTTTGGCAACATCTTAATTAAACCAGGGGCAGTCGGGTGAATATATGGTCCTGATAATTCATGATATTGGGTTCACTTCTAGTAGAGCTCCTAGTACCATGTTAGAGCAACTGAAGCAGTTATCTCAGGTTATTGGCATAATCAAATGATCGTGCACATATGATGTATGTATGGGGATGTACATGGTCATCCATCTGTCTATACAAATGGACGCATTGACAGATAAATAGATATTCACAGTTAGTGAATGCCTGAATGAGAATGTTTTTTTCTTTTTTCGGCTAGATCAACAAGGAGGATATCCTCTATTCGTGGTAGGAATGGAACTCAAAGACATCATGTTGTGGCACCACCATCCTGACCACCTATGCCTTAAAAGTCCTTCTTAGTTTTGGACAGAACTACATCAGTTGGATTCCTCACTTTTGGAAGGATGAGCATTGGATGTTATGTTGGTAACATAACATATTCCAATGACTTGATATCTGGTGATATATAGATTAACTTAAGTTGGATAAAGAAAAAGAGATGCCAATACAGTACTTGCAACTTGGTTATTTGCATTGAAAGACTGCCATTGCTTCATGAGGAACAACTGTGAAATGATAACTCGCATGAGTTGATCCATGTATGGAATTTTAATTGTCGAATTGCTAATATAATTTAGTTTATTTTTCATTTCTTTTTTGGTGTGTGAAAGTCTTATTACTTTAAAGGCTCTGCCTAGAAATGCCAGAAACTTTTGTCAGCATATTTGTTTTAATTTCTTTCCCGGCACAATCATCTTCCTAGTGGTTGTTGCCAATTAGGTTTTCAAGAATTTTATGGTTAATTTATTAATTATTTGTACTTTGCAGGTCCGAAGTGTGGATGTGAAGGAAGCGTTGCGCCTTCAACAAGAAAACGGCTTTGTGATTCTAGATGTGCGTCCTTCTGCAGAATTCAAAGAGGTTCAACTTTCGCTTGCTCATTGCATTACATCAAAGCATCTTCAAGTTTCTAAATGTCTTCATATAAAACTATACATCTGATTAAGATGATGTGGAGTCAAGCATCTTAGAATAGCTATCTTATAATATTCAAAGATGCTCATCAACTATTCCTTTTCATGGTTATCAATACTGAATTGAACAGGTGGTCCAACCGGTCAGACCATCAACGCCTTAGTTGTTTTGGTCCAGAATAGAAACTAGGTTTGGTAAAAAATAAGTGAAAAACATTGTTTGACCAGTCCAACAGGCCAGTTTTGACCGGTTTGATGGGCTAAACAAAGTTGGAAACTTTTTTCTAATATATTTTATATTTTTAAACTCTTAGCTATATTTTTCTAATATTTTTAGTATCCAGTAAAACCAATTCGATCTGCGGTTGGACTAATTTTTTACTACACCAAACCCCTCACTAGTTCAATGTTAAGTATAGTCCTAATAACCCTAGGTTTTTTAATAGCATTCATGAAAACCAGGTGATAACCATTATTGAATTGTATTAATATCATGTCAAGTTTATTATTTGAAAAAGTTAAAGTATTACGAAATTATATACAAGGTTTTTTTTTTTTAACCTATCCACATATGTGCAAATGTGATAAAGGAGGTTTGGATATTTGATGCTATTTTAGGTGTATTATTAAGTGCATATAATTGTGTTTGGCAAGACCTGTACCATCCATTGAAATGTTTTATTTCCCAAGAATATGTGGCTCCTTAATTGAGTTGTACCCACTTATCTTCCATCTCGGTTATTTTCAAGTTTCTCTTCTTGGACAATGGTTTAGATGCAAAATAAAGATGGGAGGTCAGTGGGTCATGTTGGTCGAGAGAGCTGGCCTAAAAGAGTTGTTCAATTGAGTTTTGTTAAGGTTTAGAGAGGTAATTCTATATCCCATAATCTATGATGTGCTTTGATCAGTATAGTGGATTTTAGTTTATCGTGCCCACAGATGTAGCCCCATTTAGGGTGAACCAATGAACATCATAGAATCTATGTGTTCTTATATTTATTTTTCTGCTTTCTTTTGGCATGTCGACATTAGCGTTGTACACGCCTATTTTGTTTTTAGCCAATTAGTACACACCAGAAGACCCAATATTATGGATTCATGTTTTTGTATACAAGAGAGTTCTTAAATATCTTACAAGTGGTATCAGAGCGTATGGTTCAATACATGAGTAAGATTTGTGTTGAGAGGCAATGCCTTCCCGTCTATATGTGAATCAAAGAAAAAAAATACCAAACCTACAAGAAATAAAAATACAAAAATTTGCAAGATATCAGAAACAAACCAGACGCCAAGATTTACATGGAAAACCCTTCAAAGAAGGGAAAACCGATAGGGCACCACTGATGAAATCCACTATACATAAAATAGTTACAATAGTTCTTCCCAAATTGACTGACCGTAGCCTAAGGATTAGGAACAATAAAAATAAGAAAAATACAGGGTTACCTTCGTGGGAACTATTTCATCTTCCTCCACTTCTCAAAAGCATAACTTCTTTCCAACCTCTATTGGAGAACGCCTGCTTCAATCATTTGGAAAGCTCCAAAACTTTGGAGATTTTTGGAAGGAGAACCCTCTATAATTTTTCTGCACATCAAATAACTCTAGGGAGAAATAAAAGATTTCAACCTCTCTCTGTAATTTTTTTGGTTCACCTCTCTCTAAAAGTTAAGAAAGACTCCTTTCTATGAGGAACCCTAATTATTATAATTTTTCTGTTTCTCAAAAATAGCCTTTTAATTTTTCTTTCCCAAAAAATAGGCCCCAACCTCATGGGGCTAGAAGTCTATGGACTTTGGGAAGAGTCCATAACAATTGTGCATTTAATATATAAATAAAAAAATTCATATGGTGAAATATGAAAGTGTTTTGTTTAAGGTGGAAAAATATGATAGTAAGCACAATCATTTCCATCAAGAATAACAAAGATCTATTTGGCAAAACGAAAAAAATCATTCAGCTATTCAATGGTGTTGGTGAAAGAAAGACCAATGTGATCTTGCCGGGGACT
>NW_006499617.1:4347980-4366188 GCF_000471905.2 Amborella trichopoda | reverse complement strand
CATTACAATAACTCATACTTCAAAGAAAATAAAACCAAGATCTTAAAACCTTGATACCACTGAATCAATTTTCTTTAAACAAAGAAAATAACCACTACTTCATATGGGACTATAAAAACAATATAATTAAATATGCAGAAACAAAAGATATGTCGGAGATTACCTGAACCAGACTTATTACACCCCACACCGAGTCACCACCATCCGATGGTCCGAGATCAACGATCAACCCTCAACGTCAACAGGAAAAGCTAGTTTAGGCAAAGCCCTCCAATGGAACTATGAACTCCTCTTGATCACAAGACTTATACTTAGGTTCAAACCCATAAGACCTAGTCTAAGATAGCATCCTCTTAATACTACCCAACCTTTAGGTTCATCAAAGCAAGATGAGAGAGATAGAACACCATCTAGGTGGGGCGTGCCCCTGAGGTCAACCTAGAGAGAGAGAGAGAGAGAGAGAGAGAAAGTTCAAGAGGTGGGGTGTGCCCCTCACAATAGACTAGAGAGAGAGAGTCTTCTAGGGTTTGTGCGTGCCTCCTATTGCTACCAAAAAGAGAAATATTTGAGAAAGAGAGAGACGAAAAATATTGGTGTAGAGATTTTATGGGTAGAGGTCCTTTTTTTATAAAACAAGAATAGGATTAGGGTTTCTTAGGATTTTACACGGCTTACCTCTTTTGTGAGATTGAACATGAACCATTGATCTTGGGTGACTTGTGGGGTGATAGATTTGAGCCCTCCATTCCATAAATGGGCCATCAACATTAAGGAATGTACTAAAACCATTATCCCATTTTTCTAAAATACCAAAATAATGCACGGCAACTTGCCCTTCAAGTTAACACCTTTCCAAAAATCCGTTCAAAGCTTCCTCAAGTTAACACCTTTCCAAAGCACAACAACTTGCCCTTCAAGTCAAAGTTGCTTATCACAAAAAAATAGAAATAAGAAAGCTTCTAAATGGGTGGGGCGTGCCACCCATGAGAGGATCTCATGGCCCCACCATCTAGGCCATGGTGGGCCCATATACACAATGGGCCCCCATGCAATTTTAAATATTTTAAAACTCATTAAAATAATTTTAGAATTTTATTTGAATATTTAAATCAATGTAAAATCAACATCTTTGTTTTTAGAAATCCAAATTTGATAAATAAAATATTTAGAGATATAGAAAAATTCAAATAATAATTCTAAAATAATATATTTAGAATTTTATTTGAATATTTAAAGCAATGTAAAATCAACATCTCTATTTTTATAAATCCAAATTTGATAAATAAAATATCCAGAGATATAGAAAAAATTCAAATAATAATTCAAAAATAATATATGTTATAAAACAAACACAATTAAATTCATGAGATGGGAAAATGATCCATATGGTGTAGGAATTAAATCAATAAACACTAGGGCACTCCATCTTCAACTGTGGACTACATATCACTCTTGCTTTATCAAACCGACACAGTGTTTTTCATGACCCCCAATCCATGCAAGAGCTCATTAGTGGGTCACCAAAGTCTAGCCGATGAGCCAAGGGGTCGTAATCCCAGCTTGTAGATTCAGGTTCTCCCCTAGAGACATTCTAAGGTCACGTAGACCTGATACGACTACAACTCCTATGGTGCATCAAGGTATCTCTCGCACATGCATAAACTTCACCCTGAAACGTGGTTCGCTTTTTCGAAATGGCTATCATTATACATGCCGTGTGATGGTATATGGATGAGGCTTTGACCCCTGTCGCTAATGGCCACCATCACACACAAAGATCACACAGTCCCTCGGCTCACTCATCCGGGCATAATTCGACCTCATCAAGGGATGACCTATTAGAACCCTTATCGGATAGTTTTCTATGTCTAGGTAACATAGGTTTTTCCCAACCAACTAGTCTAGCTTGTCAAGCTCAATCCGGTATCAGCAAACATTGTTTGCTTAGTATAATCCACGAGGGACCACACTCCCACTGAGTTCAGTATATCAAAATGTTTTATTACAAGCATTCATAAGGCCTTTAATGGCTACACTCACCAAATAGTTGGAATGGTGAGCAGGTGATTTTTTTTATATCAAGGTAGAAACTATTAAATAAGGTGATATCCAAAATCATCAGCACAAAAAAATCCCCTATTAAAAGAGATTGAGATGGTCAATGCTTTCTAAATTAGAGGAAATCCTTTGCAAGTTTCACTCCCACAAGGAACAAGAGAGAGAAATTACATGTACCTAGTTTGGTCACCTTCTAGGAAAGGTGGGCTTCCCCTAAAGCGGGAGGCCAGAGCTTCACTCGAGAGAAGTGAGCTTCTTATATAGGGGAAGGCCGAGATTTTGGGTGGTACTCTCTTTTTACTGAGAGTTACATTTATTCTCAATATTCTCTTCATAGAAAGCGGTTTATTTGTAAAATAAAGATGGGAGATCAAGAAGTAATACTTGTTGTAAGAATTAGTCTAAAGGGGTTGTTCAACTAGTTTTTATCATGGGTTAGAGTTAATTGTGTCCCAAAAATCTGTGATGTAAATTTCATCAATGTAGTATAGATTTCAATTGCTGTAAATGTTTGTGTTCTTGTGTTGTGCTTCTGTACTTTATTTCCCATACTAGTATTATGGTTTATACCTGTCTATGTTGTCTCTAGCATATTAAATACACTATCCTAATGAAATCCCAATATTAGATGATCTAGTCTATAGTTCTTTGAGCCCTGTAAGTTTAGAAATTAAATGTGACTTGTAGGGATAAGAGTTCCTTTGAAATGGAACGATTATGGAATGGTTCTTCTTTTGAATTGCTTATGCTTGTTCTTAGACTAAGGGCAGGTTAACATGGTATTGGTGTTGACTAGATTGAGTCATCTGGAAGACTTTATTTGAGCATACTCTCTCTCTCTCTCTCAGTTAAAGCATTATAAATATTGGTGTGATACATTTTTAATACACAAGTTTCTCCATCAAATAAATTTTGGTTTGATACATCGTTAATACAAAATGTTGCCCTGTGACCATCTCTTTCAGGCTCACCCACCAGGGGCTATCAATGTGCAAATTTATAGACTAATAAAAGAGTGGACGGCATGGGATATTGCTAGGCGTGCTGCGTTTGCATTCTTTGGGATATTCTCTGGTACAGAAGAAAATCCTGATTTTATTCAAGGTAAAACGCGATCTAAAGTTACATTGCTTGGTAGAGAATGGAGCTGGGTTGTGGTGGTAGTACCACCTGAGCGCCAGTTGAAAGTCATGGCCTACATTCTCACTAATACTTTCAAAAAAATTGATTCTTTCCAAAACGGGTAGGGGCCTGTAATCCCACTGTTATGCGAAAAAAAAACATTGCTTGGTATGGACATGTCGTCCCATTGGTTTTCAAGTGTTTAAGAGTAACTGGATGATGGTGCCGTGTCCCTCGCAGATGTGGAGTCGAAATTGGATAAAAGTGCAAAAATTATAGTGGCATGTCAATTTGGTGGAACCATGAGGCCTTCTCAAAATCTTCCAGAAGGCCAACAATCAAGGTTAGCTCATTGTTACCTCTTCCATCTCTATGCATTCTATCAAAATCTGGTTCTTTCATTTGTTTACACATTTTTTTATTATAATATTTTTGATATAAGTGCAAAGCTATGTGAAATCAGTTACTGATAGTCAGTGTCAACTTCGGCTGTAAAGAATTTGTCATAAGTGTCTCTCTCTCTCTCTCTCATCATTGAAGATGACAAGGTGGGATTAAGCTGTTTCCTTTTGCAGGTCTCTCATAGCTGCTTACTTGTTGGTCCTGAATGGATATGCCAATGTATTTCACCTTGATGGTGGACTCTATACATGGTTTAAGGAGGCCCTACCCGTGGCCAGTGAAGAATAAAATTCTTTTTATTTCCTTATAAAATTTTGCCACTTTTTGAGTGTAGATTGTGTCCTAACCTTCACCAACCTACTGTACAGTAACTTTTTCATGAGTTGTGGACCAAAAAACTGCAGATTTTTTTATATTAGATGACGGCTATTTCTGTAACGCAACTATACCTTCATTGGCACCTTGGCATAATCCATGAAACATAGACAAGTGTGTCTTGGGGTTTGACCATGTATCTACACTTAGTGGATCCGACGCATGTGTTGACACTGACACTTCTAATAAGTGTCCACTACGATGTCTTTTTTTAGACATTTCTTTTTTTGAAAGTGAATTTTTTTTAGAAACTTCATTCTTCATTGAAAAGCATTTTATTTAAAAGTAACAAGTGTTTGAAAATACTATATATAGTTTAGAATAAAAATAAAGAATATTTTTATTTGTTGAAGTAGTCTTTCCATAAGTCATATTTACTATAAGTTTCTCCCTCTCCAAGTTTCTCATTCCTCAATTAGTTTCTCACTTTGTAAGCTATGGATCATAAGTTTCTCCCACTCCAAGCCTTATGGACTATCTTGCTCGCAAGGAGGAAAGATGATCATAAATCAAATCCATATAAGTATTGGGATGTGGATCAACGAAAACATAGATGGATCTACAAAAATTGACATTAGAACATGGTGTTTGATGAACTAATCTTATAAAAAGATGAATATTTGAATCTTAGAAAAGAATGAATATTTGAGGGTGCGAGTGGGATGATAGTGTGATTTTGGATGAATGCATTAGAACTCTTTTCAATAACCACACAATAAAGGTGTTACATTTTGAATGAATAATTAATTAATACTTGGTAGCTTTTTTTTATATTGTTATGATGCAACTTTGGATTAGTCTGTGAGAAATTTTGATGAATAAAATTTAAATTCACATAGTAACTTTTTTGGACTATTAATTAAATTATATTTATTTTTTGGATGCTTTCCAATTATTGTAAGATATGAATTATTGTGTGTAAATGCATACGGAAACTACATATAGATTTTAATATGTATATATATAGACGTACGAATTTATGTACATACATATTGTACAAATATGTCATGCTTAGATATCAGGAGTTCATGTTTGTCTGTATTATAAATGGACATATATGTTCCTGTCCATGCAACACGGCATCATTGAGATTTTAACCTCATTAACTAAAGGAAATCTACAAAACAAGTATATGCAAACATCCAAGTGGCATAACATGCCCACTCTCACTTCCCTTAGAATATAATTTACAATCACTTATTTCCAATTTGAGGAGTAAAAAATGGATGCTCTTTGGATGTTAAAATAGAGAGCAAAGATCCATTCCCTCTTTCTCTGACCTTGTTAGGCTCTCTTCATTAACTTAATGAAAGCTTATCGTTTCAAAGAAAAAATAGAAAACAAAGATCCGTAATCTTATTGAGATATTATGGAGAAGTTTTTTGAGGCACACATTTTTACTAACAATCAAAATCAATGTTGTCATATTTGCTTATGAGCTTTTTTTTGGTTTGGTAATTTCGTGCTTTAGCCGATTTGAGGGTAGATTTTGGACTTTTTATAAATTTAATATAAATAAAGTATATATTTATGTGTAAAAATGTATTACAACAATAACAAAACTTGAAATAAAAAATAAAAAAAATGTGTTCTGTGAGAGGAAAGCTAGCAACATATTCCCCCTTTTCTACGGATTCATTCTTAGGGCCCCATTCTCTCTCTCTCAATTCTCTATATCTAAGACGACCAATTTTCACCTAGGTTTTATGCGGATTCTAGGGTTTGATTCTTTCTTGAAATGCATTTGTTTTTAAAGATATGGTGTGGTATCCTATCTGGATATATTTAGGAGTTGATTTTTTCGCCTCTCATCTCCTTTGTCAAAAGAGGGCCTTCTTCTCGAGGTTTTCTGCACTTTTCGGGGTTGCTTTTGTTTCATCACATGTTCTCTCAAAGAGACTTTTTTTTGTTTTTTGATCGAGGAATTTTGTCTTTCTAGTTTTTTCTTGATTGAGATTTGGGGTGGAAATGGTTTATTCATGGGGAGTAGACTAACCCGCTAGGTGGAGGAATCCACTTTTTAGGCGCCTGTTTTCTTCTGATGTTTGTTTTGTTTATCCACCTAGACTCGCCATAGTTTGTTTCTCATTTCTGTCCAACATATAAAGGTATACATTTCTTTTTATTTCAATCTTTGCACACTAACTCTTTTATCCACAGTATATATTGTTTCTCTCTTCCCACATGCTCCATAACATTGCCAGCAGTACCAATTTCCGAAGGATAAGGCCTACTTTCGGAATTGGAGGACTGAACCATTGTATAAAGAGTGCCTCAATGGATGCAGAACAATCCAGCTAAGGTCAAACAAATATGGTGTTAAACGACCATATTTCTTGGCTAGCAGGAGAATGTAGAGAGAGATGATACACAATTTCGTCATCATTCCTGCACGACCATTGACTCTACTCCTTATGGTGAACCATCAGGCCCTTCATTTAATGTAATGAGCCAAGGAAAAGGTTCAGAGTCCTTGGGATGGACAACACTTTGTGAGCAGTGAGGTTATCTTCCACGGATAAGGTCATTGTGCACCAGAACTTAACAGAGTATTTACGTATACTATCAGGACTTACTCTTAGATGGTGAGTTGATAGCAGACAAGTGCATCAACAATAGACACCATCACACCAATCCAAGACCCCAGGTCATTGTCCTTGAATTGGATGAATAAAGGCTTGGGACCACGTGGATTGGGACATTCTCGATCAAGCACTGTATGGCTTCAAGAGCGGCCTTGGATCAGGAGGTGTATCTCGTACATGTGGTTCTCGGTGCTTGTCCAGCGATTACCTAAGGCCTTTTGTCACCTTGAGAAGCCTTTGGAAAGAAGAGCCCACGTCTCCATTCTTGTTTGCCATCATAGCCAAGGTCTTCAGTAAATTCATCTCGAAGTTGCTTGATAAAAAACTACTCAGAGGCTTTAAACCGTCCTGGAGGGGTCCTTGTCTCTCACAATATGCAGACAATATGATGGTTTTCTACGATGCCAACACCCAATAAATGTACAAAATTTAGTTTTATCTAAGATGGTCTGATGTCTCAATGGGGTTCAAGATCAATATGGAAAAAACTGAAGTACTCTGGGTCATAGTTCAATCTTGGTGCTGGCCAAAACGTTGGGGTGTGGAATCAACTCTTTACCCAACAAACACTTAGGTCTTTTCCCTGTGCATTGGCAGCCCCCATAAGTCCAATGGGATTCGATAGTGGAGCATTTTGAACAGTATCTTGCTGCTTGGAAAGGAAGCGTTCTGCCTCTAGAGGCAGAATCACACTACTCAAAGCATCTCTAATATCCCCCATTTTATCATATGTCAGTTCACAATGTCATCCATCATCCATGGTTGCCAACCACCTTGAGCATTTGTGCAGTGGGCAAACGTAAGTCCCACCTATTACAGATGAATGTCTTTTGTCAACCCCGGAGGAAGTGAGGATTTCGACATTAGAGAACTAAAGGAGTACAACAGAGTATCCCTTGGTAAACAGTTGAGGAAGTTGTCAAAACATAAAACATAATTATGGGCTTGCTCATAGGAGGCTTTGCTTATAGGAGGCTTTGCCAATGGATCAGCCCATAATCGCCCAAATCTCCCATATAGGTAGGTGGCAATACCACTGCGAAATCTTTGCTGTCCCAAAAAGGTTGGGATCACAATTCCTAATATTTAGGGATATAGACTCCTAACATATGCATTGCATGGAAAGGGATCCCAACCACAGGGATCTTCTACTCATTTAACGATCTCCAATTCCTAATCCCGGTCCTACTCCGGTCCCAACAGCTATGGACCAACCTCTAGGGTTTGGGAAAGGGCTAGTTTCATCATGTGCAGCATTCATTTCTAACATTTGTTTTATGGCTAAAACTGGGGAAGAAATCCAGCTATAGGAGGACCTTTGGATAGAGGACATTCCCCAGTAATTCCACCCAAATCTATTCTTGTTGACGAATATCCAAGACATCATCTTGGCTCATTCAAAAAAGTCATTGGAGGACAACTGGTTTTATCCCAACCTATCAGATCCAGAGATCCTGGAGCTCGTATCCTTGTTGGACTTCTTATGGACTCATAATATCCCCAGAACAGGATTTTACAAAATGGTCTTGATCCCTGGCTCCTCAGGTTTTTATTCAGTTGCAGCCTTCAACCTTACCATCAAAAAACCAAACCAAGTAAACAAACCCCAGAACTTAGTCTCTAAGGCCTGGTTCTTCTCGGTCCCACCAAAAGTTCAGGATTTCAATGGGTTGGTCCTGCTCGTGTGACTCCACATAGTCTGCCAAGCCAACTTTGGTGAAGAGGATCCACATGGCTAAGCATTGTATGTTATATATGGAGTCGTCGTCCAAAGATTATCTTTACATTCATCGTTCTTCCTCTGCGTACATTTGGGTCCTCTGCGTACATTTGGGCCTCCTTGTTGAGGAAGTTTGGCTGGTTGAGGATCTGGCCTAACAGTCCAGCAATTATTCATGGGTTTCTTTAACCACCCCCACCCCCCTCCCCCTTCCCCTTCCCCTTCCCCTTCCCCTTCCCCTCATCCATTTTGATCCTATGGCAGACCATGCTGTTAGCTATGTCTTGGAGCATTTGGCTGGAATAATAATCTCAGGTGGATGGGGTAGAGGATCACCTCATGGCTGTTGTCATTTTTTGGGCCAGGAACCAGAAAGAGTTTAGCAGTTGAATGTGGGTCAATGTTACATGATAACTTTAATATTGTCACTAGGTCGTGGCCAATACGTGTTAACACTTAAGACATATGTTGATAATTCACAACACGGCCCCAACACATTGACAATACATGTCGGATGACATCATCATATTTTATGCATACTAAGATGCCTTGAGTGTGGTGCATTTTTTGATCAGTTAAATCCAAATAACTGTGGTAGAGTAGACTCGCTCCAAATCCTACTACATGCTCTCTTTATTATGAAAATTTTTTGCATATACTTTTATGTACACTATGTAAAAATGTTATTTTATATAAAAGAACAAAACATTACCCCTTGGCACCAGGCCAGCTCTAACTCAGGACATCTTGCTAGGGAACATTGAAACCTACCACTTCGGCAGAAAAAACCTCGTCATAAAGACTACTCCATAGTCAACTATTTTTCAAAAAAATCCACCACCATGCCAACTTACATTGCTAGACTTTTATGCTATAGTTGCATTGATCAATTCCCAATAACATGCCATTTTAGCCAAAACTGGATGGCTATCCTTTTAAACTAGGGCCAAAATCGATTCAAACGTCCAGCTCGGGGTCCC
Organism: Amborella trichopoda; assembly: GCF_000471905.2. The sequence continues at coordinate 4,356,946 of NW_006499617.1, read as the reverse complement.
TTCAGAGCTCAGTATCTTCATGCTAAACTTCAACATATGCTCCTTCAAGAATAGTAGGCGGTTTCCAGATTGGAAGCAATTTTTTTGGGAAAAATAATTTTGAAGTTTGGTAACCCTATTTTAGTTGCTAGCTTATTTTTTCTTTGCCACGAACGCCTACTTCTCCAGGCATTTTACTAAGCTGAAGCATCATGTGGTCTTCTCCAGATTTTGAGACTTTGCCGGCTCTTTGGATTCCCCTGTTCCTACCGCTTCCCACCCTAACCTAGCCCTCATTTTTTTGCTTCTAGCCTCTCTCCTTAGTCTGCTCTTTTAGAATAGAATGAAAGTCTGCACTCAGCAGGACTGAAGCTTCCATTGCCTTTATCCTCGTCTCTATAACAGTTAAGAAGAACCCAATGTTCTTTTTTGGGTAATTCAGTGGGGAAGACAGGCCCCAACCCATTTTTTCAAGTAGATTAGAGATTAGCTTTTTTGAAGTTGTTAGTGTGGTGGTGTTATTGATGGAAATGGAAACCACTTGATGGGAATGGAAACCACAACGTGGTGACTAGTTACGAAGAACCTAATGTTGTCTGCAAATAGTGACATTTTTACGGGTGGTCCGATCACGCAGTACTTCAATCTGTGGTACTATGATCTGGAATCTTACTGCATCAAGGCTTTCTGTGGCTATAGTTTTCCAGTCAAGCTTCATCAGCTTACCACAAGGCTCCAGTTGAGCTTGATTAGCTAATCACAACCCTGGTACGTTTGCAGAACACCTTGTAAGTCCATGCATTAAGGGGAACCTTGTGATGTTTTAACCTTCTCATTCTTCTTGGATGAAAAGGTGCACAATCTTTTATTCTCAAAAAAAAACAAAAAGAAAGAGATGTACAATCCTTGGAGTTCTAGTAATGAATCCCGAAACCTCCACGATGTCTTAAATATTTTCCAAGCTTTATTCTACAAATGTAATATGAATAGATCATCCCATTTTAAGTTTTTGCAAACTACAGGTGACATTTCCTTTTGTTCCCATTGCTCCAGGCCTGAGAGATCTTATGATGCTCACATGTTTTGGGATTGCAGGTAGCAAACATGTTTTGGCATTGTTTCAGAGGTGTTTTGGATATTGGAGGATGTGGTTGAGTCAGTCGATTCGGATCACTTTTAAAAGTTAACTATGTATAGAATGACAAACTTTGAATAGCCTGTAAGTGGGATAAAAACAGAATGCCAATTTTCATCCCACTTGCAAAACTTGGTATGGTTTCCACCAGTACCCCAATATGTTGGAATCCAAAGTGGCCCTTCACATTATGAGGGGAGCTTTAAAGAAAATAAAAGCTATAGAAGAGCTAAATTCCTAAAAGTTTGACAACATGGTAAATTCCTAAAAGTCTGTCAACATGGTTTCTATTTAGAGGTTTTCACTCTAAGTTTTCAGCAACACACAAACATGGACTTCATCATTACCCTTCAATAAATAAATAAAAACATGTTTCCATGCAGCTGTGATAGCATGGTGTGCACAGTCCCATAAAATTGGATAGCGCAAGATGCGCTGATAATATACTGTCTAATAGAAACAGATTGCGTGAATGACAGCAGCCACATGCAACTGCAACTGCACCAAAACTCCAGCCATAAATAAATAAACAATACATGTGGTTATCAAAGTGCAGACATAATTCTGGTTATATTGGCCAAGAAACTTTGTTTATTGTAGTATAGTCATACAAAAAAGGCACGTGAAAGTCATTTTTGCCCAAAATTTGACTTGAAGTTGAGCAAAAAGCACTGTCAGACCATCAAAAGTTAAAAAGCAATTTTATCTTTTATAACCAAATAATAATGAAAATGCTGAAGTACTTACATAAACAGAACTGTCGCAACTAAGGGTAAGATAACTAATCAGTGCAGAAAAAATATAAAAGGAAAGGAAATAGAACCCCCATTACTTTCCTAGAAGCAATCCAACGACATCCTGATAAAGCCTCGAAGGAGATGGCCTTTAGAATAACAACAATTTGTCCCGTTTGTGATGAAAAACCAAGGTCATCACATTGGAGCTGTAATCATACAATAAATGCCATCAAAATTGAAGAGCCTCAGTTAATTTGCTGAATCCATTAAACCCAAGTCACTTTTTTAAGGGTCATAATCTCAAGGCAGCTTTTGCCATGGCAAGAGCACCTTCGTAAGTGTCATTGCCCCCAATGAAACCACTCATGTGCACAAAGACACAGCCAGAAATACCAGATTCATTGGAGAGTTCAGAATCTCTAAGACCTCTCCAAGAGGAAGGAAGAGGCCTCCGGCTCTCAAATCTATCAGGAGCTATTGCAACTGCCTGGACTCTCCATTTCTTGCTTCTCTCGTCCTTCAGTTTTAAGAATAAGTTAAATAAGAATCAACAAAGATATGAATATGATTACACCTACCATCCATTTTTCCAGGTCTCTCTCTCCCTCCCCCAAAAACAAAACACACACACAAAAAAAGAAAAGAAAACAGTCCCTCCCTCCCTCTCTCCACACACACAAAAAAAGAAAAGAGAGACAGCAGGGATCGAAAATATCAAATGTGATAACTAAGAAAAGATTTGTATATGTAGCTTACATATCATAACAAGGAATTGCCAAATTCTGTTTCTTTCTTTTCAATGACAAATGCCAACAAATTTTCCTTCTTTTTTTTTTTTTACATTGGCTGCCAACACATTTTCTAGAAAGCCAACATTTTTTTTTCTAGGTAACATAAGTGATGCATTAATAACTTATTTCAAAGTGCGAAATCGAATTTTAAATGCTTGATTCTCTATCATGCAACAGCAAATATAGAGGACATACTTAGTATTCTGGTGCATCCATTTTTCACTGAATATTGGAGAGAAGTAAAGAACAAATGTTTCTAGTTTCAGGGGAGAGATAGGATTACCTCATATAGAACATATTTGATGGGAGGCTCAATCTTCATTTCCTCCTCGAGTTCAAATAAATGAAGCTTCCACTTCAGAAAAAAAGGGGAAAATGTTAGCCCCCTTCCTGATAATTATGCAAAGGGTCTGTGTTTGCATAAGGTTGCAACCTTAAACAATCAAAGTAAGGTGCACCCTCAATTTTGGTGTCAAATATTCTTAGAATGGAATGAGAATCTAGAATGGAATGAGAAACTGTTTTTATCTCTAATTATAAAATTATAAACTTCAAAAATAGTGCAAATCAAGCAGATCTAGAAATGTATGAAAATCTTGAAAATGGACGGTCCAAATTATATATTACAAGATGTACTAGTCTTAGGACTTGAAATCTCTTTTTTCTCTATATATAAACATCTCAATGTGGAGATGATCAATTAGATGTTTTTTCAACATCAAAACAACATTTCTCCAAAGATTTTAGAGGTGCACCTTAATTCTACATTTTATGGTGTAAACCTTATATAACTTTTTTCTTATGTAAATGATACTTGGAAGTAACAGTCCTCCGAACCACAGAAATATTATTGAGTATGAGATTCCATAAGATCGACAACTTTCCAAACACATAGTAGATAATATAAATTAAATACACCTAAATTAAGTGTCAGGGTTGCTTTCAAGATTTGTGACAAGCAAAAAGTGATCCAAAATAGTCACAAAAAATATAGATGAAAAGGACTAATACTGGTTTTGGACTGTGAGTGCAAATCTGTCAAATTGGGGGATGCACATCTGAAATAACTCCGTTGTGTAAAATTACTAGATTTCAAACAACACATATATGACAAGGAAATGGGAAGCCTAAATTCATTACCTGATACGATGCGACCATTTTTAAACTACAAGATAACTAGAGATGGTAAATCATGAATGCTACAAGAAATATGTCACTGTTTCTTTTTACATATGCTTGCAAGAGATATTCATAAAACAAACAAAAATTCTATCACAGGAAATAAAGTTGGAATCAACACAGTTGGATGAAGAAGATTTCTATTACGAAAAAAAGGGTTACTCAACTTACAGGGCAGAATTTCTTCAAGACCATAATTTCTCCACTGGAATCAATCTCATGCCTTGCTGCTAAGCAATCCATAACAATAGATCGTGCAGGCAGCCAAGACCTAGCATGGAACCGAACATTCTGGAAAGAAAAAAGCATTCTAATTTAGGTCACACACTTATAACTCATTCCACTCCAAACTGTAAATCTATAACAATTATATGGGTTTATATAATTTAAAAACTTTAATATATGTTTTATACAATGCTTCTACAATCAAACAAGTCACCATGAGAATGTAACAGGGAATAACTCTGTTGTGCAAGTAAAAGTTTCACAAGGAAAACTTACCTCCATTAATTCACCACCGGCAAGTTCCATTGCATGTTGAAAGGCTTCATTTTCCTTCTGAGACGATTGATCCGGATCTGTCCAATCCAGATTTAAACGGCCAACTCGTGAAGACAAGTGTGTGTTGTTTACATATTTTGGTGGCTGATCTGTGTCATATTGATTAATTCCATTGTCGATGGCATCAATTGCCTGAACGAAGCACACACGAATAAATAACAATCAAGATGAAAGTCATAAAGTGGCCTCAAAACAATTCCATCACATGCCTTCTGCTTTGAGAAGTTGACAGTGAGTTCTGCAAAGAACTCATACATGTCAATCAACACAGTAACTTCTCATTGGAAGAAATTATATAGCTGGAGGTTATGCACAAGATGATAGAAGTAACAAAAGAAATCAAACCAAAGAGTTTCAGCCAAGTACCATCTTATCATGTGTCATGGAGTTATTACATGAAAAACCAGGGAACAGGAGACATCTTTATAAGGAATACCTATACAAATCGAGTGATGAATGGATTAAACAATAAACCCAAAAAAAGAAAAGAAAAGAAACCTCACGGTTCAAAATTTGCATTGGTTTATAAATTATTCTTGGGATTTAATCGAGGTTTCCATCTTTATATGAAAGATCTTTTGAAGTCAAGATCATAGTTTTGGGTTCCAACCAAGGGGTCAATTCCACTCCATAATCTCGCTCCTCAGCGATTTTTAAACTTTGAATTTCGATCTTTCCTATCAGGGATCGAGATCCTAAGTTACAGGGATTGAGATTCCCTAGAATTATAGTATATAGCAATTTAGTATAGTATAGACGTGTGGTATATAGTACTATAGTATAATCTAGCTGTGTGGTTTAGAATATAATACTGTCTATCATCGTCATCATTTGAGCCTTATGGCCTAGAGGGCTATCTCGGGAAGCGTTGCCTCTTAGTTTGAAGCTTTGCCAAGAAGCTTCTACATGTTGAAGCCAGCGAGCGAAGTACGTAAGCACTGAGCAAGCCATCTGGAGGGATTAGGAGCATCTCGCGTATTAACCTGGATGAGTTGACTGAGCAGACAGTAAGTGCTTTCGGCCACTGGACTCTCGCCATCTAGGGTGCAGTACTCAATCGCTTCGCCTAGCAGCACGACGCTTGTCATGGGAGAGGTGCGCCAGCGGCGAGCAAAAGCATGGTTATTAGATACCAAAGGAAACCCCGGCCAAGACCACACATGCAAGTTTCCCTGCATGTGGCTCGTCCGTGATAACTTCTTCGGAATTGCGTGAACTAGCGGTCCGTTCACAAAGTGGGATATCAACACGAGTAGCTCCATGTCCAGATTTGTACCTTCGTGATCGCCAACATCAGTAGCTTTTTGAACTATTAGGGTCAGCTCATTTTACACTTGCATATAACAAATTTAAATACAATAGCATATAGTATAGTAATACAATATAGTATATGGCAAAGTATTGTCAGCATAGCAGCATAATATTGTAAAGCAGTGTAGCATAGTGTAGTAGTGCTCTCAAGGGCCTTGATTTTAACCAAGTGGAGTTCGATCATGTATAATACACCAGTCGATCCGGATTAAGTTTACATCGAGCTCCTGCACTTGGGATCAAGATCCCCAGATTTCGGGATGCATAGACTGTGATCCCTACCATAGGGTGCTTCCTATTTGTCACGATCCCGCTACCCAATCCTGATCCCAGATTAATTCCATCGCAATCCCGGTACCTAGGTCATGATGAGCACGTTCTACTTGGCTAGGTTTATCAAAACATTCATTATTAGTTCCGTATACACTTGGTTCTCCAACCGCTCTGCAATCATCTCATTGATTTTATCTAAATTTATTCGGCTTCCTTGACTTAGAGATAAGTTTTGATTAAATCAACATATTTGTCCAAGGAAAATGGAAGGGAATGATCATAAATCAAAAGATCAGTCTTTCACTATAGGTCATAATTTTGTATGGAAGGCACTTGCACAACAAGAGTCAAAATCGTGAGGTTGATTCAAGACAATTTATATCTCGACAGGACAAGATAATGGACATATCTTCCGTGCATGTTTCTTGAAGTTGCATGCATGACAGTAAGGGAGTTGACTCCAAAACATGCCACGAAGATTGATATTTGATTCCATCCCACCCATTTTTCCCTTTGCACCTCCAAGAGAAAAATTAAAAGAATTCCCTTCCAGGCTATTGGTCAACATTTCTCTAGTGAAGTCCAATAACTTCATCAGATCATCAACAAATCATTGCCTCCAAACTTTATTTACGATCTCTAGCTAGCATTCAAGAACAGCATTGTAACATAAATAAAATCTTTTTCTCCAAAAAACAGACATCAATATAGCATGAAGTTGTAATTACCAAATCAACAATATCCTACAACTAGAAACTTGCCAAATCCATCTCTCCCATGAGTAACTTTCTTATCATCCACCTTCCCCTCCCAACTGCATGCTAATTAACCTATAGTGCCTCCGACTCTTCTAACTACAACCGTACGCATAATGCACAGAACAAAGGTGTTCTGCTCTATGGCATGGTATTAACAAGCACAGCATCTCCATAAACTTGTAACAGTGGGTCATCAAGAAGGCCAGCAGAGTACAGTAGAATGATCACCATTATAAATCCTTTCCAGCTGCATCCAGCAACTTAATGCATAGGAAGTGTACTGATTATCCGATAAATAATATATAGCCCCCTCGGATCTTTAGTTCATTTTATTTTCAACATAAAAGAAACTGAAATCAAGGATGAGGAGTACAGTAAATTACACAGCTCTCCAAGCCCCTTTCTTTATAATAACCAATGCTTAAAACACATACTTTCCCATTTTTGTTTTTAAAAAAAAATTACTCTAGAGGTATAACACCATTTGACTAAAGTATCAACTATCATAAATCAGTTACCTTCACAAAATTTAGAAAAGAAAAGAACTAGCTACCTCCATAAAGCTTTTATATATAGCCAAAAACAGCCGTTGTACATCAGGGTGTCCCTCCTCCAGCTGAAGCTCCTTTGCAATAATCTCCATTCCATAATGCTGGGGAAGGAACATATGAGATACATGAAAACCAATTTATATGAGATAGAAATGACAAAACATCAATATTAATAAACAGTAATAAGAGGGCTTATCACAGAAAAAGAAATTCCTTGAAGACCAATAACTTTATCTACATATGGTTTTGAATTTTGATGGGGACAGTGTCTGGATTGGGTGTTTAATGGAAACTGTTTGTCCATTTTCTGAGGTATATCCATCCTCTTTTGACTTGGATGGGAATAACATATCTTTCAGAGACAATAAAGAGGATGAGAGTACCATGTAAAGCATCAAGAGGACAGTATGAAGATGGAGGAAAATGGAGATCTTCCAAGCTTTGTTGTTAGAAACTTGTGTCAAGGTGCAATACCTATTCCCACTGTGAAGATCCTTATGTGATTCATAGACAAATAATAGTGGAAACCTCTCTTTTCCCCTATATTCTCACACTCACTCTCAAAATTCAGAGCAATGGTAGAGAAGTATAACAAGGATTAGAATGGAATCGCCTCTGATCTGAAGTGTAGATGACTCCACAATATAATAATTTATAAGCATAGTTTCAAAAAGTGCTAGGCGGTTCCTAGGTGGCCTGGGGTGTCCAGGCCGCCCAACGCCTAGGCGGGCACCCAAGCGGGGGGGCCAAGAACCTGGGCGGCCCAGTTGAATCCAAAAAGGATTCTACAATTATATATTGTATAAAACATAAGAATTAGGTATTTAAGGCACATCAGAATTAAAAGTATAATACACATTAGTACACACTCCTTAAGCATAACCATAAGTCGGTCCATAATCCATATCCAATTAAAACTTAAAATTTAGCATTCATAGTTCAATCAAAGTTCAAAGTTTAATAATTATTCAACATTCATCATCAGAAAAATTAGCGTCAGCTGCATTGGCATCATATTCATCGGAGTCGTCACCCTCCCCAACATATTGGTTGTCCTCCTCTGTCTTTGCTGAATCTGCCTCTTCTTCCTCCTCCACCCTCATTCTTTGTGCAGAAGATCTAGTGGCCCTAGGAGGGTCAGTTGATGTCCCTGAAGCATCCATGATCATGTCCCATGTCAATCATTCATGCCCCTCGACCTCATCATCATCAACTAACCACTCCATAGCATTGTCCATATTTTTTGATTTGCTCTTATCTCTCTTAGCAAGCATGTCCTTCAAGAATCGATTATACTTGACATAAACTAGGTCACTGAGTCTCTTTTATTCAAGTCTGTTCCTTCTCTTTGTATGAATCTAACAAAATCAAATGAAACTAATTAAAATCTATGGTTCATGTATTATTAATGCAATTATACAAATTACCCTTATGGCCTTACCCTTTCAAAAATACTCCAGTTGCGCTCACAACCGGATGAGAAAGTGGTTAGGTTTAAGATCCGAATGGCCAACTTTTGTAAATTTCGAGAACTACCACCATGTCGGCTCCACCAATTGGCTGCAAAGATATAGAATAAAATCATAAATAAACAATAGAATTATAAAAATGAAACTTGATTACTTGAACTTAATGAACCTAAGAATATTATTACTACCTAGATCAATTTTGGTCATTTGCCTCATTCGCCA
>NW_006499617.1:4316193-4347960 GCF_000471905.2 Amborella trichopoda | reverse complement strand
CATCAGCGCATATAATATCCTCGATATCAAGCACATCTACACACTTATTAAATCCAGTCATTTGTGTGTATATCCTTGTCAACATAAAAAAAAGTTGAATTCAAATAATAACCAGTTGCATGCAATGGCTGATGTAGCTGCCTATCCCACTTCTCATCAATAATCTCCCAAATAGGCTTGTAGCAATTCTCAATTATTATCAAAATTTTGGGCTATCTCTCTTTTGCATTTCTCCATAGCCTCATATATATAGCCCATAGAAGGCTTATAGCTATCAACCATGCAAAGGACTTTGACAAGAGGAAAAAATACTTTAAGAGCGCCCTTCACCCCTCCCCAAAAAGATTTAGAAAGGATAATATCTCTCACCTTCTTCCCAACCTGATCCTTGGACCACTTGCATGCTCTCCAATCATCCGAGGTAAATATCTGCCTCAACTACACTCTCCTCGAATATATGTTGTCTACGCATAAGAACCAGGTCGCAAATCTCGTGTCCTCAGGCCTCACAATCTCTTTCTTCTTTGTAAATCTACACATCATGCTGAGGGTGAGATGGTAGCCATAAATGACATTTGTAACTGACTTTGCCTTCTTCACTGCACCTGATATCTCGGTTAAACCGCCAAGAGCCTCAAGCATAAAGTCTATACAATGTGCTACACATGGTGTCCAAAAGAATCTAGGATAAGCTATGCGCAATAAATTAGCTGCAGCAACATTCGCAGCAACATTTTCTGTGACAACCTATACAACATGATGCTCCCCAACCTCCTTGATTCCCTTCTCTAAAACTTGGAATATGTAATGGGCATGCGGCATCATGGATATGATTAGAGGCATTAATAGACCTCAAAAAAACAATCCCTAAATGATAATTCACAAGCAAATTCATCTGACTTCTTTTCTTCCTATCACTTCAAGCATCAGTCATACTAGAAACCTCATACTGAGCCCATGCATCCTTCTTAACTTCTACAGCTTCCTTCGTGACACTCACCGCCTTTTTCAAAGGAGGCTCTAAAAGCTCATATGGGTTGGGGGTTTCATCCCAGACCCAATTTGGCCAATTGCCTCTACCGCGGCATAGAAACTGCTTAAGCAAGCGACATTGAAAGAAATGACCGCCTCATAAAACAATGTAACATGATAATAAGCAGTTCTATATCTCTCTATTCCTTCTTCATTCTATTTTCAATGGTGGTTTGCTTCTTTGTTTTCTCTACTGCAACTTCAAGGTCAGGCCGAGACAAAAAACTATCCATAGGGCCTCTAACCCGAGGCTTCTTACTCCCAAAATCAGAACCAGAAGCAATTACAACTCCCTTTCCCTTTCCCCTAATAATGGATTGCTCTACTTCTACCTCTTGATATCCCTCCCCAATCCCATCCTCATCACTATCATCATCATCATAATTAACCCGAACCCCAGACCTAATCTTTGCTATGGAGCCAAATCTCACATCTTTTTTCATTTTTACCACATTCAAAAAATTGGCTATTTCCCCTTCAACAGCATCAGAAGTTTTTTTACATGGGGCAACATCCCCCCTGATACCGGCAAGATTTTCTTGAACCGGGTTATGCCCCCTTTTGTATCCTTCTCACAAACATTAGGATCTGAGTTGTAGCCATATTTCCAACCGGGATCACCACTCCTATTAGATCCCGAAGAAGACATCTTAAAATAATGCAATTTATACAAGTAATAAAAATAATCACTTACTTTGAATTTGATTGCTCAATCTCTTCCACCTGAGAGATGCTTCTAAGGACTCACAATCTTCTAAAACCCCCCTAATAGATTTATAAAACATCCAAAATTAAATCTAATATCAATGGGTGATGTTTTGATCAATTTCTCATAACTTTAAGAAACCCTTCGATCCTAAAAAATCACCAAAAAACTAGTTTTTTGGGGGCTTTCTCTCTCTAAAATGGGCTCCAATAAGTTTTAGGTTTCAAATGGACCTAAAACCCCCATTTTTGACCCTTTAGTATTAAAAAAAAGGACTAAAAATGCCCCTCACGAAACCGTTTTTTGCCTCTAGGTGGGACGCAGTCCCTAGGTGGCCGCTCAGCGGTTTCCTGGGCGCCCAAGGACCACTGCTTTTTTAGGGTGCCTAGGCCTGGGCGATGCGCCCAAGCCCCCAGATCCGCCTAGGCGGCCGCCCAAGAGCTGGGCGGTCCGCTTTTTGGAACATTGTTTATAAGGCTAGTTTTGTGATTAGAATCACACAAAGAAGGACAAGGGTGCCAACGTCATGGCACGAAGAGTAGTGTATTTGCACCTTGGGATTTAAGAGGACAGCTTGAGACACAAAGTTCTATGTTATATTGATGGGTGAGGACATTCTAAACCATGATCTCAATCTGTATCATATAAGACCTTAGAGTCCAACTAATCAGCATTTCAATTTCTCAAACAGAGCAGTCTGAGGTTGTTATGCGTTATGTGCAATCATTTTTCTTTGCCTTTTTTTATATCTTGTGCAATTACATATATCAAGGAACAGGCAATCATTTTAACCATATTACCAAAATTAGTTAGAAGTGCAAATCAACCTTGTAGACGAGCCCAGCGCTACTGAGTTTGGTGGTAAACCCATGGCCAAGAACTTCATTGAAACCTTTCTGATGATGATCGTAACGATCTCGGCTGGGATCATACACACCCCCAACATCAAGAACAACATCCAGTGCATCCAACACCTATCAAATATGAAGAAATATTACAGACACTCTTTGAAGAAAAAAAGATTGAAGAGTTGGAAGACCCACCAAACAAACAACTTTCAACGGATTATCATGGGAGATTAAAAACAACAACAACAGTACCACATTGAATTTCGTGAACATATTGTAGCAAAGAAAAGTGTTCTTAAAAGAGTGTTTTTTCCATCTTTTTCTAGTATATTAACTCAACCCATCCATTTCTACAAACCAAAATATGGTTAAAGAAAGGATAGACATAAGGTGACAATGAGCCAAATACCCATGAGGCATATGACCGGAGGCAATGAATCCTAAGTAAGGCTGCTTAGAGACAATAGTGAACAAGCAAGAAAGCTATCAATAAGTCTATATAGGTGTTTGAGTTCACACAGAGCAAAGTCGTTCAATCAAGCATCAATATCAAGGTGTACTGTATACAATTCAAGCTCTAAACCTTAGATGAGGACTGGCGCAAAAATGCCTTTCAATGTTTGCAAAAAGAATACCCTAAGAACATTCTAAGTGACTCAAAGGATTTAATTCAACAGAGATGAGTAACAAACAATTCATAGAGGGTATTAAGAAAGGAAATACATATTGAAAACCTGCAAATTTCACACATTTTATGCTCTAAAAAAACCTAGTTACACTATTACTCAGATATGGGTAATTTTTCAAAACGCCCATCATCTGTTTCAAACAATGTTTGAAAAAACAGTGTTTTAAAAGGCGGCCGCATCAGCCGTTATGCTGCCCAACGCATCACAGATGGCCCCATATGCAGTTTGGAGAGATGTGTACGATATGCGATGCATCCCGCATAGGGTGCATCATTCCGCATATGCAGTCCACCATGTTTTTCGAAAATGAACCCCTCATGTAGGGGTATTAAGGTCTTTTTGACCCCTGTAAATGGGGGGAAAGGGTTTGGGGGTATTAAACCCCCCAAACATCATTTTTCAGCCACATCTGTGGCTTTTCTTGGATCGATTGAATCAAAAAAAAAAAATTTGACAGAAATTTTTTTTTGTGAAGTTCTTCGATTTGTGCATTGGTTGTTGATTTGTATCTTTTGGGTGTTCTTTGAGGAAGTTTAGACGAACTTGTGACAACAAATCGAGGGTTTCAAGGATCGTGAAGAAATCGATACTTGCTTCAAGATAACTTCTCTAATTAGGATTTGCAAAATTGAAAGTTAGAATCTCACTCTCAAGACTTGAGAAATGATTATGATTGTATAATTTGTATTAACTCTTCCTGAGGTTGACTTTTAAAGTCTTTAATCTTCATAGACTTTTACTTTGTAGTAGTTTGTGATTGCAGATTTACGCTTATGGTTGCTGGTTGTTGAATGTTTTATGAAGCTAGTTTCTATCAGACAGTGGATACAGAATCTCCGTCTCCGACAACTGACACTTTTGGAGTTAATGAATAAACTAAATACCTACTATCACATATATCACCTCCATATTTTTTCCTATGCATTAACCTATTTTTTTAGATTTTTGAGAATTTTTTATATTTATTGACCGCATCGCAGCGATGCACCCACATCCAGACCGCATTGCCACATCGGCACCCCCAACGCATATGGCCGCATCAAGCATCAATATCAAGGTATACTACATAGAATGCAAGCTCTAAAACTTATATGAGGACTGGCACAAAAATGCCTTTCAATGTTTGCAAAAAGAATAGCCTAAGAACATTCTAAGTGACTCAAAGGATTTAATTCATCAGAGATGAGGGTACAATAAGAAAGGAAATACATATTAAAAACCTGTAAATTTCACACATTTTATGCTCTAAAAAAACCCAATTACACTATTACTCAAATATGGGCAATTTTTTAAAACGCCCATCATCTGTTTCAAACAATGTTTGAAAAACTCAGACCAGTCCACTCGGACTCAACCCCTTGCTGAGCTGAGCACTCGGGTAAAATAAGAAATCGTAAAAATTATATTTTATTTTTTGTAGAATTAATGGATAAATATTTTATGCCATTTTGATGTTTTTCATGATGATTTGTGAGTTTTTCTTAACATACACCCTAATCTTATGTTTTCCCTTTTCAGGATTTTTCTTAAATGTTCCCAGCTACAACTCATTTTGGACTTTCAATGTTGTGTATAGCATGCTTTCCTTTTTGCTATTTTTCTTTATTTTTAACAAAGTCGGACGGGCCGACTCAGACTCGCAGAGTAACTCAGCTTGGGCAGGAGTTGCAGGACCGAGCCCTGAGACTAAGCCTAGTTTTTAATCCGTGCTTTTAAATTGTAGCTAATTTTTATTTGATCAGCTAAAAGCCGCAGGAAGAAAACAATAAAACTCTTAAGAACTCAACAAAAATATCAGATATGGAAAAATAAACTCCATACAGTAACTAATCTAGAAAAAGCACATAAAAAACACAAAACATTGCAAGATACTAATTCCTAACCTCATTACTCCAAAAGATAAAAACTAATACTCCTCAATTTCATATAAAAAGGACATTCCATAGACAAAAATAAATAATAGAAAAACAGAACAGGCAACTCTTCCATTACTCGCATTTCAAGATACGTGATTAAAAATAGTAATAAATATTTCAAAAAATCAAGAGAAAAAAAGGCTCATGTTTTACAGAGAAGCAAGTACCTGATGATCTCTGGACCTAACAACTTCAGCATCTGCAAATTTATCTGTGAGGCGAATCATGAAGCAGCCAAGGGCTTCATCACAGTGAAAACTTCCATTATGGGTGCCTACCCGTTTCTTAGAAAAACCAGAAGCCACAGAATATGGCAGTTTGTTAAGAGAAGCAGCCATGGGAGCAAAGGACGCTGGTTTCACTAATAGCTTGCTCCAGGTCCTCAGTGCAATCATGGTTTAACCGAACCAGAGCCTTAAACCCTAATTTATAGGGCCAATGACCAAGCCATCCCTAATCTTTGCAAAATGACGATTCTACCCTCCATTCATGATGTGTACCACTGACGAAACGTAGCGTCCTGGAACTCCAAATGGAAGCTTTGCTCTGGTACTATCATGGAGGTTTAGGGTTTTACTGGGCATGGCATCTCAAGTGAAAGAGAAAAGTTGAGGTCGTATGAAACACTATGATGGTTCCATTTTTTCAGTATAATTAGACAGGAAATCAGCGGGAAATCGGAAATGGAGGAATTTAGGTGTTGTTTATTGGAAGTACACTATACACAAGTGGCGTATCGTACTTGGTACAACCGAGGGTTCACCCGCTGCCTCTTCAATCATATCGGGATTGTTTACAATTTATACCCATAAGACCATTTGCCTTTCAAATAAGGTACGTCATAAAATTAAGAGCCCTACATCTAGGGATGAAAATGGACCGGACCGACTCAGACCCGTCGGGTATATCCAACATGGATCCAAGTATGAGTCCAGTATTTGGAGCCGGCGGGTAGGGTATGCCTCCAAAACCTAGACCCAAATACTATTTAGGTTTGGATCCGGGTCCTGGTCCGATTGGACCCGACCCGTACCTGTAAATTGTTGGTGATAAAATACTTTGAGCCCTATTCATTTGTATGTGTTAAGGATCGTGTACAATAAGACTCGTAGTCATCTTTAGCTACTAAATGACAAATTAGACAGCTTGTTAGCTATTCAATGACAAATTGGACGGCTAGAAATCAAATTGCGAGTGATTGTGACCTTGTTGCGACTAATACGGGTATATGATAGTATTAAAAAAAAAAAAAAAAGAACTATGGTGGCAATGGACCCGAGACCTGATGGGTATGGGTATAGATCCAATTTTTGGACCCGACGGGTTGGGTACGAATCCAAAACTTGGACCCAAATACTTTTGAGTTTGGATTTGGGTCCACCTGGACCCGACCATTGCCACTCCTACCTACATCTCTGCATATCCTCGAGAGCCGGTTGTATTATCTATTTTTTAATATATATTTTTTGAAAAAATTTCAAAAACCCCCCCAAAATATACTATTAACTGAACTTACCCCCATCCAAACTTTTTCTCACACTTTTTTTCTGTCAATAAGCTTTCTTTGTAAAAACCCCCTAAAGTAAAAGTTTTAATTTTTTGGACAAAATGCCCTTACCGTACAATAAAAATTCAATTGGCGGTCCCAAGTTACCTATTACCGGAGCGAAGAACAATACCGTCGGACTGCCTAGAACTGACTATTGGATCACAATATCCACTGCTGGAGCGCAAACATTTCTCCAGAAGGTGTAGTGCCGGAGCGCAATCTAAAATGGTGTCGGGGCACAATCAAATAATGTTGGAGCGCGCTGCCAAACCGCTGAAGAGATATGCTCCAAAAGTGTCTTGCCGTAGCGAAGTACTAAACTGCCGGATCGAATTGCTCACTGCCGGAGAGCATGACCTAACTACTGGAGCGCTCTTGCCGAGAAGCTTGTTTGCCATAGCCTATTTCTATAGTGCCGGATTGCGTTGTTTTAATGCCGAAGCGATATAAACTGACTGCCGGAGCACTGTGACTCCAGTTGCTTGACTGCTGGAGCGTGCTTCTCTATTGCCGGAGTGCATCGTCAATAACACCGAAGCGTGCAAACTAACTGCTAGAGCGTTGTGGCTCTAGAAGTTGTACTGCCGGAGTGTAAAATATGTAGTGCTGGAGCGTGCATGTGGACCATCGGAGTGCTGCGGCTCCAAAAACTGTACTGCCGGAGCGTAAAATATGTAGTGTCGGAGCGTGCATGTGGACTGCCAGAGCGTGCATGTGGACTGCTGGAGTGCTCTGTGGCTCCAGAAGATTGATTGGCAGAGAGATGTGTTGTACTGCCGGAGCGAGGTGTTGTATTGCCGGAGCGAAGTGTTGTAATGCCGGAGCGACTTCTGAGTGCTTTCACTACCTATTATTTTTATTTTTATTTTATTGGCTTTTTGCTTTTTGTGGTGTTGTATGTTAGAACTGAGTTAGGTGTTCTCTTTAGTGGTGTTATATGTTAGCATTTGGTGGTGGCTTTACATTATATGTAGTGGTGTTATATAGTCTTTGGTGGTTTTTATATGTTAGCCCTGAAGTAGTTACACTTTTCTTTGATGGCTTCATAGTTTATCACCAAAGCAGCAATTAACATTACATGAAAGCAATTGTATTTGATAACCAAGTTACATTGTCATAAAAATATATAATATCCAACTTGATGACTTTCTCGTAATTGAAGAGGCAGATAAAGAGAGATCTCTCATTTATGTAACATACCATTCATTAAACGTCTGTTTCGAACATTCATATAAAATCCAAAAATACATATCAAACTCAACATCAAAATATAACCAACCATATCATTTACCTAACATCTATTTCAAACATACCAATCAAATCCAAAAATACATATGAATGTCGATTAATATCAACCATATTTTTTACTTAACATTTGTTTCAAATATACATATCCAAGACAAAATAAAAAAATCAATTTTCTCCACTGCAAATTCCATCTCGATTCCTCTTGCAATGCCGGTGCTTGAAAGTGATCATCTTTTTTATTTGTTCTTTTCTCTTCGTCATGCTCACTATCACCATCATCTCCTCCATCATGATCATCCTCTGCTCCATCTTCTCCTTCGTCATCAATATCTTCTCCGCCATCATCCTCTCCTCCATCATCATCATCTTCTCTGTCATCATCATCTTCTCCATCATCATCATCTTCTCCGTCATCATCCTCGATATTTCTCTCCACATAAGTATTATTCGGTAGCAGATCATGAACCACCTATACAAAACCTATGGATTCCACGGTTAATACTTCACCATTAAGTGCAGCTTGTAGCAACTCTATACATGTATGTCGATGCAAGTAGATAGCGAAAACAAACAAAATTGACTATTAGATATATATTTCATAATTTTAAGATATATTAAAATGATAAAATAAAAAATACATATAATAAATATTATACCAATCTATTATCTTGGGATTGGCCTACGGAAGGCTGTACATGCAATTAGTTTGGAAATGTTGTACATGGGATTGCGACTGCAATGGGGGGTGAAATGGTGTTTTTCCTTGCGTAAAGATGTTGTATCAGGGCATGTACTCTTCTATAGGTACTCCACCAGATTTATCTAATGGTGCATTAACAATGTTACGTTCTCGTTGTATCCAATCTTTTATCTACCTACCCAATTCTACAGTCCAATTTATGGAGTGTACACCGACCTTCTCCCTCCTATCCCACTTGGGTGGCATAACAGAAACACCTTGCATCTTCCCAAATTGTCGCAATACACGATCGGGCATTTAATACTCTGCAATGTTGAAACTATTGAGGTATGATCGACACATGAAGTACTCTGCAATTTCCTGCGACTCTTCATACGGTTGCCAGGTCACCTACAAAAATAAGCATGAGATATTAACAACAAGGAAAGACATTCTTAATACATTATCTATATTAAACGAGATATTATCTACTACATTATAAGCACACAAGACAATCACTAACCATATTGAACGAGATATTATAAAATGAGATGTTTTTGTGGCGTGCTTGTTTTTTCCACATGCAAACCTTAGGCATCTCTGGGTTGATGACCGGTGCAACCATGGTAACTAGAACTCGAAAATGCTCATAGATCCAACATTGTTAAAAAAAAAAAAAAAAGTTGGTAGCCACAAAAGTTGTAAGATTGTAAATATATATAACAGAAATAGTGAAAAATACCTATAGTAAGGTCGTTGACCCTCTAAAATGATTATTTTTCCCACCTGCGACCTTGGAAAATGAACGATATAAGAAAGTAAGAGCCACATCACCTCATGCACACTTCACTGCCTCATCAAAATATCGAAACAATTACAGATATATTGAAAGTGTCGATTCTTTAGATGACTCGGCAAATATAGTTTTTCCAACTAAATAGAGGAGATATGCTTGTGTATGTTGCGTGAGTTATAATTTGGTGGGTTTTTTTGGTAGTTGGCCAAATCTACTCCTCAACCATGTATGATTTAGATGCATAGGGGTGACATCTTTTAGGTAATCTCTCAGATACTCCTTGACAAAAGGCATAGTTTTCAGATCTGATGCCGATTACAAGCTCACCCTTCACAGCTATCCTTAATATCTGCCATACATCATATAACGACTCATTTCACCGATGCTTAAATGTGTAATGTTCGTGTCCTTGCACTATTTCCCTATAAATGCCCTCACTAGGTTGCAATCGATACGTGAGACCCCAATATCCAACCCAATCTTATGAATTAGAGGTATCTGTCATTGATCAAGCTTCCATTTTGCTAAGGCTTGAGTTGATTCATCAATACGAAGTATATTTCTCTCCTAAAATGAAATTAACAAGAAATTGCAATAGTCAGTCACATGAGAAATACCTAATTAATATAAATCATTAATTAAAACAAATAGACCATCTTATCTCATGCCTTTGACCTGATGAAGTGGATGACTCCCATGTGCCTCTTAGTTGTTTCGGGTCTTGCATTGCTAATTATATTTTCATAATTGGCAAAAAAAGTTAACCACAAGTAGCATATCCAATAAGAAAAGAGGTAGAACAGTGGCATATCCAATCTAATTAAAAAAAAGATAGAACAGTTGTATATCCAATAAAAAAAAGAGAGAAAAGTGGCATAACCAATATATGTACTGACAAAAATATATGTACTGACAGAACAAATAAGATAACTAGAAAAAAAAGAAGAGAAAAATGACATATCCAATATATGTACTGACAAAATTTCACACAAGTGGGTGCTACAATTTAAAAAGACTGAACAAAGAAGATAACTAAAGCAAAGATTACTTATTTCTTTACAATTTCCCACATGCCTTCAAGTGGGTAATTTACATGTTGCCTTGTTGTGGCCAGTTTCTTTGCACATACTACAGTGAATAAGTCGCACTGGTACTTCTTGTAACTCGATGCGCTTTTTTTTTAGGTCGACCAGGAGACCGTCTTGAGTGAGGTGGAAATACTCTTATTCCATCTAGAGGAAGTTGTCCACGCATATGCCCAGATATATCGATTAAGGTAACTGGCACGATAGGTTCGGAATATGTTTCACGAAACTTTGCAATCGTAAAATAGTCTTCACAATAGTCACGGGATCCCTATTCATCCATTGAAGGGCTTTACAAGCATGTTTGCAAGACAAGCCCGTAATTTGCCAACCCCAGCATTCACATTCTCGTACAATTATATTTGCCTTATAATTCATGCGATCAACTTCAAACACTGCTCCACTTGACACAGTGACCCTAACTAAAAGGGATTACTTTATGATCTTTATCAGTTCCTTTTACGCGTGCGGGGTAAGTGTTGTGGTCCAGGTTTCAGCTTCCAAGCTGTGAGTGGCCATTAGTTTTATGATTTGTCTTCTCATTAAGTCAACGCACTAGAGAATTGACCTGTCACGTGCTTTTAGAATCCACTTGTTATATGACTCAGGCACATTGGTTGTTACTTCGTTTACCCCTGAAGAGTGATGTGGCCCAACGGTCAGGCGATGTTTCTATTAACCACTTGAATGCGACCTCAGAAATTGACCTAATTTCACTCATATTGTCAAAATACTCTTGTGGCATGTATGTTCTACATGCTTCGACAAAGTATTTTACAACTGCCTTCTTAATATCATTAACTATGTCTTTTACTTCCTTCATGAAATTCTTCGCTAAATGACGCTCACAGAAGGCATGATGGGCATTCTCAAAAACTTGACAGACAGTATCAACCAGGTTAGAGTGTTTATCAGACAAAAAGGGGATTTCACGATCTGTCCCACTAGTAATCTTTACATATTCCATAAACCACAACTAGTTGTCAGTACTTTCAACGTCCTCAATAGCGAATGCAACATGAAACATTTGTTCTTCCCCATCGAATGAGTTGGCAGAAGTAAAGTTCCAAGGTATCGTGCCTTCAATGATGCCCCATTGAGAAATATTAGTGGACGACATCCACTTTTGAAGTCATGTATTGAGCCATAAAAGCTTAAAAACATCTGATGAAATCTATCATCATGTCATACTTGTCCTATCGCATAACTATTAGGATTCGTCTGGATCACTCGGTTTACATATGCAGGTAACTAGTTGTTTGCCTCCTCTTGCGAACCATGTATGTCTTTGATGGTCGTTTCGCTAAGCTTTGCAATAGGGTATTTTTAGCCCATAATCTCGAGACAAATCATTCATGATTTTTTTAGCCTTGTACTGTGCAATGTCACTTAATTTATCCTTGATTAATGATGCAATAAATTTGTGATGCTCTTCTCTGTACATCATTGCTTGTCCCAATATTACATGAGTGTTCTTTTTTCCATGTTTTGATGCTGAAGACGTTCGTTCTGCCAAACTTCAAAACATATATATCCCATTTGCATCCATCACCCTTCCATTTCACCCTTATGCGATACCCCTCATTTTTAACAACACGGTAAGTGAAATGGTGTGCTATAGCAAACTTGTTAAGGGCTTCTCGGAAGTCATCTAGAGATTCAAATTGTTGTCCTATATCGGTAAGTGCATCCTCCCATGAACTAAGCAACCTTGGTGCATTGTTTTGTTCGGAACTAGAGACCAAAACATTAAAGGAGTTGGGGGGGGGGCGGGGGGGGGGGGTCTGATCTCTTCGATTGCCTTAGGGTTACGTGAAGTACTTCCAACCCTTTGTTCACTCCCATCAAATACATAAACCAAGAGATTATTTTCGTCTTCATGTACATTCAACATGCTCTCAATATCATCGTCAATGAATAGATTCACAATAAATCTTCTATTTCCTGGGATAAAATACCTCAATGATATTAAGTGTATGCCTAGCAAGAAACGTTGTGCTAGGTATTTTCATAGGTCATCTAACCTAGTTCTACTTTCAATCATAAATATACATGCATCACTACCAATATAATCCAAAGTCCCATCAATATTTGATTGAAGTTCTCCACCACAAGTATAATAAATCAATATTCTATCACTTCGTTTCTTTTGTCCTGCACAAGATTTGTCATAATTTACACCCCACAAATAAACAAAGCCAAAAATTATCTGAATACAACACTAATGACTTTGTGGATATAAACATATACTTTCAATCAATCAGTGGCTATTTCAGAGCAAACTCAGTCATATTTATTCCTAAGGCCAAAAGCTTTACCCCTTTGAGAATCCAATGCTCTTCTATTTTGCAATTCAATATAAATGAAAAAACAAGAAAATAAATAACATGGAAACCATAAAAATCAAGAGAAATTGTATAAAAAATGAAAACTAATGACCCATAAACTAGATTCGCAATTTGAGTTTAACCAAAACTCTTGAGGTCACCATGCCAAATCAAATACAACAGCTCGAAACAATTTGATCGAAGTTTACATGTAACTCAAAAACAATTTGAATCTATTTCATGACGAGTAGCTCAAAATCTCAATTATATGTTGGTTGAATTCATACATATTTTGAAAATTTACAAGTGACTGCTCAAAACAAAAAAGAAGATCAAATTCTTCTTCAATGATGCAATCAATGGTCACTGAAGATTACAAAATTATCTGGGTTAGTAAGTGTGTAAAATTGTCGATACGTGTCCAAAACAGATACAACATTAAAAAAGAATAACCCATATAACATAGCTTCCAAGTTGGCTCCATTCCCATGTTTCGTAAAACAATAAGGTAGTTATCATCATAAATATCCACATACAAATACATGTAGACAAACTTACATTATAATCGCCAGAGACATTGTTTGCTATAGGAGTCTCTTTAATACTATCTTAACAGTTGATTCTATAATATAATTGTGATTTTAGTTTTTGAAATCTAAATTGCTTTCGACTCTCTCCTTTCCCCAAATAGCTCAAATGGCATCTCAATTCCTTGATAACAACATGCTAATACATGTTTTTTGTAGAATATTACTAATGATAGTTAAGTATCCTAAATTTCTATAAATCCACATAACTAATTTCAATTCTATGCCATTCTCATGAAGTCTAATTTCACCAAAATCATCTTCAGATAACAACAATTTCTGCATTGTTTTATTTTAAAAAAGAAAAACAACAAGACCCGCATTTGATAACACCATTGACATCAACAACAATTCATCATCATCATCAGTGTTCGAGCCTTAATCCAATTATCTAGAATGGGATTCATCAACGAAAACGACAACCGATCACACAAATTTCCATAAAATTCACTAGGTTGCCATCAACTCTCTGTTATTTCTAGAAATAGCCATAGTTAGCTCAATATATTGAAAATACAAATCAAATACAATTTAGGGGTCATTAGTTTTCAATATGTATATGTCAAATCAAATACAACAGATTCATTGTCAATGGTAATCAAATAACTCAATGCCAAATCAAATACAACAGATTATCAATGCCAACAAATTTTGAGTGATTTTATTAAAAAAATTTACCTTAGATGGAGCTGATTTGGGGTAAAGTAAAAATTGAAATAGGGCTATCGGGTTTGGGCTGGGACACAGATTTTGAGAGCCCAATGATATCTTTCGTAGAGAGACGGAGAGAGCTTGGGCCTTAGCTTGGGTGTTCTTTCGAATAGAGAGAGCGAGAAAGCTTCAACCCACGAGAGAGAGCGTAAGAGGAGGGGGCTCGGGCCGCAGAGAGAGAGCGTGAGAGGAGGGGGCTCAGGCCGCAAAGAGAAAGTAAGAGATGGAGAGGAGCTCGGGCCGTAAGGGAGAAGGTGTGGGAAGAAAAGCTTCGGTGGAGGAGCTCGGGCCGTGAGGGAGAAGCTTTTGTTAAAAAAAAAGTTCGGGTGAAATTTACGGGGTAAGTGGGAAAGAAAAGGGGAAAGACCAAAAGGGTATTTTGTATTATTTTTTGGGTTTGGGGGTTTTTGCGAGGATAATTTGTTGAATGAAAAAAGATGAGAGAAAAAAGTTAGAAAGGGGTAAGTTGAGTGAATAATATACTCTATAAGGGTTTTTGTAAAAAAAAAAATTTTATCATGTCTGGTCTTATTTTATCAATCGCACCCCTTTTCAAAACCCCATCTCTCTCTTCAAACCTAAAACCTCATCACTCTCTCTCCAAGTCCAAACCCATGCCCAAACCCAACCCCTGTTCTACAAACCTCGTCTCTCTCGCCACACCCAAACCCAGCCCCAGTCCCTCTACTACAAATCTCCTCTCTCTCTCCAAACCCAAACCCCTATGCAAACCTCACACCTCTCTCTCTCTCTCTCTCTAACCCACCCAAATGATGACCCTATCTCTCTTTCTACAAACCCATAATTCTCCTCTTTTGCAAACCTCTCACCTCTCTCTAACCCACTTGACATTGCTCTCTCACCTCTCTCTCTCTGGCAAATTTATGGTTTCGTCCTGAGCTTTTATTTGCAACTTCAATGGTGGAAATCTAGAACGTAGAAGAGAAGAGCTCTAATAGAGATCAAAGTAGAAAGCAAGCTTCTTCTTTTATGCCTTCGTGTAAGGTGTGTTATGAATCAAATGTAACCCATTTTGAGTGACTTTTGAGCAGCAAACAAGACTAAGACTTCAGGGTCTCAACTTTCTGTTTTTCAGGCATTGGATAGGTATTTCGGGTTAATATGCACCGGGGTGTTTAGGATGACTAGTTTAGAGTCTTGGTATGTTTAAAGTATCGAGTTTAAGTTTGAGAATGTGACTAGGGCACAAGGATACAAGTTTGGGGATTTTTGTTGGCCATAATTTTGTAGGGGTGTCTACAATTGGCCAAAATTTCAATGGAAGTGTCTACATAAGTTATTTCTACCCTCCCGGGACCCAAGGCTTAAAAATTCTTCTATCTCTACTAAAAGAGGTTATCTTGAAACCCAAACCCAATATCTACGGAAAACCTTTGACACCTCTCTCAGTCTCTCTCTATTGGAATTTTTGAGCTCTTGAGTTCAATGTGATAGAGATCCCCTAGGTCAAATCTAATCTTGTCCTTAAAATATCAGATTTCTCGATTTCTAGTTCTGCCAATAGATCTAGTCCAGTTACCATGGGGTGAGATAAGTTCTCTTCTATACAGTTCTTCAAAAAGGCAGGCCCAAGTACCAAATAAAAAAAGACAATCATGACAGGTCCGATCCAAGATGTATTATAATCTCAAAATTAGGGACACAAGATGATCTCACTTTCTTTGAAGTATTGAACATCTTTGTCTTGCTAAATGCCCCAATACGAAACCAAGTTTAGGTGAGCATACTCCCAAGATACGATTAATTCACAAATTACTTTTCAAGTATTTGGATTGCATGCCCTAAAACCCTTCTAAAATGCTATTATAGTAATTTATCTACAAATCAATATATAAAATTCGATCTCAGTTGGGCATGAATCTAGTTGAAATTAGCACCACAGACCTTGATTGACATGGAGAGATCAATAGGTCGAGAAAAAATAGTTGAGTGAGAATGTTGTACATAAATAAAAAAAGATTGTACACTATGAAACTATTTATCTTTCTTACAAAGAGGTCACAATTACTCAAGCCATTAGACACCAAATTGGATGGTTTATAGTGTATCATGAAGTTTGAAAAATTTTGTTTTTAAAACTTTGAATCTAGTCAGTGATATTTTGACAACTGCCCCTGATTGTAAACTCCTCCTGCTAAAAGTAAGTAAGTAGTGTCTTGACATGCTTTTCCAACTTTGAAAGACTTCTACCCAAAATGAGAAAAGATTTGGGTCTTTATAGGGTTATAGAGTACACATGACACCTCCATGATGACCCTTATCGTGTCAATTGTCACCTCAATGGTTTCGCTTTCGCTTATCAAAATTGTCCAAAATAAATTTAAAAAAATCTTAAATTATTCTGAAATATGTTATTCGAAAATTAAAATCTACTCTCTTTCTTTCTTATTTAATGATTTAGAAAACGCTTGATCGGCACAAAATTGCCCAGTCCGTATTGGGAATCGGTCATCCTATTCCAGTTCTGTATATATAGGAATACGGCCAAATCTAAAAGGGAACCGGTGGTTCTGCACAATAAAATGACGATTCTCTACAGTAAAACAGCAATCAGAATCGCAGATTCACAAATTTGGATCGGTTTTTGGCCGGTGTACTATTTTTTAATGTGTTTTTTCAATAGTTCACTATTTTTTCCGTATAGTAAAACAGTGATCTGGACCGCTGATTCACCGATTTAAACCAATTTTTAAAGTGTTCGATCTGAGTCAACTATCCATTTTTTAAATCAATGCTCTTACCCTTATTTTCCCGTTGCTTATCTAATTACTCTTACCGCGGCTCCATTGTGAGAGAGAATTGAGTCTGTGGTGGTGGGGTCGGAGGCAGGGGAAGTATTGGGGCTTTCCATTCCGACGGGGAGAAAGAGGTCACAGTGTTAGGTAGCAAATAAATGTATTTAATGGTATTTTCAGAAGTAGATCATGCGTTACATATGCCCAAGTGGTTCATGAAGTTAGTTTTTTATCTGCAATGAAACATTGAGGTGAGCACTCATGATGCAAAGCAGTGGGTTAAAAAACGGATCGGTGCTCGAATCGAGCATCTCAAAAACCCATTTGAATCGATGAATTGGCGATTCGGGTCAAGAATCGACTGAATCGGTCCTATTAAATTTCTAAAAAAATCCAAAAAAAGTATAAAAATTTATTATAAATGTTATTTTTTAAGAATTCAATAAGAAATATAGGTATTATTAACTTTCATTTTTAATCAATTTATGAATAATTAAGATGTTCTTTTCCTTTATGAACTTCTGTTAACCATTAAATTTGCATCAAATAAAATTAAAAACATAGAATTACCATGGATAAAGTATATAATCATGCATAGACTACAATAAAAAATGGATTAAACTGATAAAAAATGGCAACTAAAATCTCGAATTGGTGGAAAAACCTAATCTACTAGAAAAAAAAAAAACCAAATTATTACAACCTAACTAACTATAATCCAAAATTATTATAACCTATTTAACTATAATATTATATATTGCGACGAAAATTGTTGGTTTATATTTTATTATATAAATAATAACAAATTTAAAATATTTTATAATATCATTTAGTTTAAAATGTATTATTGACAACTGTAAGAAAAATAATACATTACAATATTTATTAAGCAAATAAATAAATAAATAAAATATTTGATTATCAACATATAAATTATTCGAATGCGCATCAATTTTCGAAATAACACTTCAAATTTTTAAAAATATACTTTTTTAGAATTCTAGAATAAATTTAAAGGAAGAGATTGTTAGAGACAAAGAAATATTTCAAATGTGTATGAATCATATCTTAAAATTAATACTCCTAATTAGTGTTAAAGCTTACCATATTATAAAAATAAAAATTATAATTAGATCAGTTATTCCTAGTTTGTATTAAAAAATATTTGTTGTATTAAGAAATATTTTTTATTTTTTTGACAAGAAATACTTGTTGTATTTTTTTTTTACGAGAAAATATGGTATTTGTTGTATTACTTTCTTTTTTTTTTAACAAGAAAAAAAAGAAGATGTTATATTACCTTTTTTATTTTTGCTTGTATTACTTTTTATTTTTTTCATTTCTTTTATCATATTATTTTCTACATTTTAGTTTTTTTTTAAAACAAAGTAAAAATTTATCCTTTTTTTTATGATATTATTTTTAAAAAAAATTTATGATATATTTTTAAAATTTTTTTATGAAGACAATAAGTGAATTTTTCTTTTTTATGAAGACAAATTTTAGTTTTTTTTCTTAAGACAAAAGTAAAAACCTTTTTTTTCCATTTTTTTTATTTTTATGATATTATTATTATTATTATTATTTTAGGATATATTTTTTAAAATTTTTTATGAAGACAATAAGTGAATTTTGTACAATAGCATCACAACTGGGATTCGAACTTGGGAAAGTCACACGTAAAACCTCAGCTGCTAACCACAGCAGCCATTCACGCACTGCTGAAGAATTTTGTACAATACTTATATTGTATGAATTTTCAATATAATATCAATTAGCGTAAATCCCACATCGAAGAATTGGAAAAAATCTATAAAATATATATACCTTTACAAAAGCTTTAATCCCAGTGCTATGGAGAAAAATGGTAACCTGAAATGATATTTTGAAAAAATTGTCCAAAATGTCCTCAGGTAAGGACTCACCATGTGACATCACTAAGCGACCAATTCTCCTTTAAGATCGACACACGCTGCAAGATTCCCATTCCAAATTCTCCTTTAAGATCGGGCGACACAAGGTGCGAGATTCCCGTTTCAACTCTCCTTTAAGATCGGGCAATCGAGCGACACAGGGTGCGAGATTCCTGTTTCGACTCTCCTTTAAGATCGAGCAACACAAGGTGTGAGATTCCCATTTCGACTCTCCTTTAAGATCGGGCGACACAGGGTGCGAGATTCCCGTTTCGACTCTCCTTTAAAATCGAGCGACACAAGGTGCGAGATTCCCGTTTCGACTCAGGCGACAGGGTGCGAGATTCCCCTTTCGACTCGAGCGACACAGGGTGCGAGATTCCCGTTTTGAGGGTGCAAGATTCCTGTTTCGACTCGCCCGCGTCAAAACGGACTTGCCGATTTTTAAACCCAGATGCAAACGATTTTTAAAACCCTAATGCAGAGAAAACGATTTTTAAAATATCCGAACTGAACTGCATGAAGGTTTTAAAACCCTGTGAGTTGGCCGACTCGTGGAGACCTTGTCCTTGGAAAGCAAAAATGTAGAGTGTATCGAAGGACGCACTTCTACATGCGCGTCCCCGGATGCAACCAACATCAATCTCAAAGATAGATGTTAAAAGGTGTAGTCCTACTAAAATCTCTAAATCAGCGATCTAGAAAAATATATCAAATTTTTTTATTTTTTATTTATTTATATTCATCTTCACCATGGTATCAAGCCTAAATTTTTTAATCCAAAATTGATTTCTAAGATGGATTTCGGAAGAACTGATATGAATGAATAGATGAGTCTGCCGACTCATTAGAAACCTCGTCCTTTCAGAAAATATATTTTCACCATGTTCCACGCTTATTTTTAATGAAGGCAAATTCACCTTGAAAATAAACTTTGATCCAAAATTTTAGGGATTTTATGATCTGGGCTTTTTTGAAAAAAAAAAAAATGCTTTGCAATGTGCTTTTTTGAGGATTTTTTTTTTGCACCATTAATTTATTATTTGATCCGATGCGCTTTATGGAAATTTTTTTTTGCACCGTTTATGTATTATTTAATCCGACGCTTTTACACAATATTTATCTTTAAGACGGACTTCCAAGGGCATTGGGCTCTTGCACCCACTTAATTATAGAAAACTTTTCCTTTAAGAAATATTAATTGTTTATATTCTAATAATTTTCCTGAATAATTAAATTTTGTTCCCATTTTCGACAGTAGTTTAACTTGACAAAATTATACATGAATCTGAAGTCCAAAAATGGCCTCACAAATCTGAAGTCAGATCTGCTCCAGAAAGCCGTTTTTGGATCGGGAAAGGGCTAAGAAGGCTTGTTTTAAAGCAAAAATCTAGAGCAATGCTGGCAAATAAGAAAATAAAAATATTCTCAGAGACGAGGAGAGCCCCTTCATAGGCAAGTGACCATAATTTCTCACCGTCAAAATTGGGGGGAAGTCCTGCTTCTAGTCCAGCCAAACCTGCAATTTCCGGCAACAAATTTAAGTTCGGACTAGCCCATGTCTCGAATATTCTTTTGCTTCATATTCATAACTTTGAATGCCACAATTCAAATGAAGGCTTGAGAATCAATTTTCTACGAATCATAATCTCATACTTATTCCTTGAGATTTAAAGCCTTCTATTGAAATATGGATCCGTATAGAAGCACGCACTCAGTACTTGAACATCACCCCAACCATTCCATGGCAAAAGGGAATTTTCTGGGGTGTGTCATTCCTCAACTCAAAAGACTGTCAAGAAAAGAAGTCGAAACAAGTGGACGTATGACGATGGCTGGTGTGAAGTTAAAGCACTGTATGGAAACCCTGCGTGTACCCCTGAATATTTTCCCAAACTAACAAACAGAAAGTGAATATTCATACCTTTTATCAAACCAAAAGCAGTCACTGTTCCTGTTTTCAGTTGAATGTTATCTAAGTCCCTCCTCACAGCATAGCGGAAGGTCACACCAAACAAAGCACAACCCACAAAAGCAAATGCCAAATGTAGTGAAAGCTGCAGACCACTGACCGGCCGAGAAAAGGAAACAGGGAGGGAGGCGATCAAACCCACAAAGGATGACACTAACGATGCTTTTACTGACTCCAACCTCTCTCTTTCTCTATCCATCTCATCTATTTCACCCTCTAAAAGCTCATTGCCTGAGTTCAGTCCATCTATGCTCTGTGATAACGAACGTTCAGCTTCCTCCACCATGACTTTTGCTGCTAACAAGTCCCTCTGACACTCTGCAATCTTTCAAAGAAGGAAAGACAGAAGTAAGAATAGATTGATCAAAAGATAGTGGGGTTTTAAATCAAGTCAAGAAGTCAAGCTGGGAATTGAGACTCTTGGAACAATGGAATCCCATTTGGCACCCAAAATTGAGCCTGTCAGGGAAATTATAATTATCTCTTTTTTTCCAATGATGTTCCCTTTCATTCACCAGGCACTTGGGTTCCCAAATCTTAGGAAAACTAGAATTTGACTGAAGTAGGAGTATGGAATTATAACGTCATAAACATATGGATATGAGTATAAATCTTCCATCAACTTCCTGATACACTATTTTATTAAGGTTACAATTTTCATCAGGCTGTGGCATTATGATATTTGGTAAAGCCATGCCTCAAAAGCGCATTGGGCCATTTAGTTTTGGTATAGGAAATCTTGTGATGGCCTGAAAATCTGTCTCCACCCCTGACTATGAAATTTGAAGCTCGGATTTGGCGGATCAGTGAACAGTTGAAATGGATGGATAAAACAATATGTTACAAGATAAATCATGTAGGGTTTGAAATCCTTTTTGCTTCAAATCCATGATTGTATAAGTCGTGATTATCAATTTGCAGGTTTTCCAGTGTTGGAAATGCATATTCTTGAGAGATTTGAGGTGGGCTTTATAAAACCACAACCCCATAGAGTACTTGCCTTTTCATAAAATAGCATCAAAACAACTTAAATTTATCCTCAAAATACGATAAAACTTAATAATCTACAATTTAATGCCAAAAACTAATAGAAATCATTAATCACATAATTAGCAAATTAAACAATTTTAAAAAACCAACAAATGCAAATAATATAAGATAATCTTTCTTGATATGCATTTCCCATAGTCTCATTACCTGCGTAATTACATATATTAAGCAAAATATATGAAAAATGTAGAAAAGACCATATTTCTGTTCCTGCAAGCACAAATCCACTTAATCTTCTTTCGAACTTTTATAATGGCCCTGAGAAATAATCCATAATGGTGCCACACATCCATCATCATGACTTGGATTCACTACCACGTAGGCTGCTAATCAACAATGCATAACCTTGACTCCATATATGTTGCCAAAGCCGCAAGGCGATGATCAGCTATATTCATAACTGGATCCAGGTACCACTAGGGTTACCATAAATGACATGATATCTAAGCTTGTTTTTAGCATATCTCATTGCCAGTAACACCGACTAAGAATTATTATCAGCGAACATAAAAGAATTGGGATTGAGTATACTAGTTAAACACCCTACCATCAGTCCTGGTGCTATACTGAAAATAACCCTACTCTGATAATTTTGAATAAAATACGTGGAGAAACCAAAGAGAAAAGAAAATTTCATCCATCAAAAGCCAACTGCACAAGACATCCTTAAAATTCAACAAGCAAATGCAAAAATACGAATCAAGAATACTCCCCTATATTTCCAAGCATACCAACAAATGCACAAACTCTAACACAACCACCAAAGATTCTTTACGCAATCTCATGCCTTCTAGTATTTTGATACCATATTTTTGGTTTTTCAACCCATATATCATACAAAACTTGTCATAAATTCCAAACCCAATTAGAACTCCTCCAAACTCACTTACACAATCAGAATCCAGGAGTCCTGTACAGTTAGCTGAAACGAACCCAAATAGGACATTTCCACCCCTCCTCTTCCTGGTTAAACTTGAACCTCACCAAGCATTAGTCTTCACCGAAAAACTTACATAGGTAAGCTGCCTTCCACATGGGAACTAGTAAACTACTTGAATGGCATCATCTCACACAGTAACAGGGATCCTATATGACCATCCCCTTACACCCCTACTCTCTTATTATTTCATGCCCCCAAGATAAAAAAGATAAAACTACTATTGATTAGAAAGTTAACGAGATAGCCCCAAGATAACAAATCAATACAATAGTCCCAAATTGTTAAATTTTCTCGACTCATTATGTCATCTTCTCTCAAACGGTACTTCAACTTCACCATGGAATATAAGGTTGTCAACATGGGCAAGGCTCCTAAAATATAAAAGCTTGTTAAAAAACCCAGCAGAAGTCATGGATACTCTAATGATAAACTACAGCTGCCAGAAAGTGATAACAAAAAAGTATTCATCAATTTTTCTCAGAGGGATTAAAACAGAGAGAAAAGGGATGTATTACGTCAATGCATGCTGGTGCACAGATCAAGAAGCAAATGCAATAAGGCAAAGAAAGTTTCTAACTTATTATTAGTTTTTTAATAGACTTTCCATTTTCAGCCAAAACTCAGCTTGAATTCTTTAAGCACAAGGGCTTTTAGTTTCTACTATATTGCGAAGATAAACTCCTATATATTTACAAACAAGATATTCTGAAATCAGGCGCAATTCAAGAAAAATTTGTAAAGCCAAGTTTTTGTAGTATATTTGGATGGAAATTCTACAAATTCATCACAACAACAGATTTTTCTCCCCAAAATTACCTGACGAAAAAATTCGCCTATTTGTTTTTAAATTTGGTCAATTGAGACATTAAAAAATAGTGATTTATTTCGCTTGAATTCAGTCTGTATCACGCAAAATTCCTGAATTTTAAGCCCTCGTTCTCAAAATATTCCAAAATTTCAATTCCAAAATAGCAGTTTCATAACCAAACCAGAAAAAAAAGAAAACCTAACCCTAATTCCAAACCTCGCACCAAAACCATGAAATTAACAAAAAAAAAAAGAAAAAGGCATTGCCACTAACCTCTAAGGATCTCTCCTCCATCTTTCGTATGTAGGCCTTCATTTCCTGAGTCTCCCTTTGCTGTTTTTCTATGATTTTAAGCTCCATTTTCGCATCATCCACTCTCCTAATCGCCTCTTCCAAGTCTCCAAGAATCTCCTTGTTCTCTTCCTTGTTCAGAAGCTCTTCAACCCTCTTATCCACCATTCCAGATAAAAGCTCCTTAATTCCTGGTTCACCGATGGCTTCCCTCTCTTCAGATCTGCATCTCACTAGAAATAAGCCCGCCATTGAAGAAACTCCAAAGGTGGTTTTCTCCATTAACCATCCTGAGCTCAAAGAAACACCAATTCGTGGTTTGGAAAGGGAAGTAAGGGTTATTTTTAGGGAAGAAAAAGGGGGAATTTGGAGGAATTGCAAGGAGAGCACAGCCATAGATGGAAGGTTGAAACTCGAGACTAACCACTGAAACCGTTACCGTTACAATATAAAAACTAGAGCAGGTTCGGACCAGCTGTCGACTAAGTGATTTATCTCAGCCTCGGGATTTTATTTGGATGCCAAAATAAATAGTATATGGTAGGGTCGGATTTTATTTGGATGCCAAAATAAAGAGTATAGGGTAGGTTCGGATGGACCACAAAAGAGAAAACTGTCGATTCTCTCCTCCCCCTTTTCTATAAATTCAAGTGTGTATTGTGTTGGAGGAATCAATATGGTCCAGCATCAAATATTCGAACTCTTATAAAAAACTATGATATTGGAATGTGTTTTTTTTAGAAACAAAAATGTAAGTTTCACTAGCAGGAAGATGGTCTAAGAGGCTTGGTTTTTATAATTCCTTTGTGATCAATGAGATAAATGGAAAGTCACAAATAATGCTTTTATGGAAACCGAATATTTATACTGTTAATGATCCATGACCAAGCTATTACTGCGGATGTGTCTTGACCCAGCACTGGACTGTCATTCATCATTACAGGTGTGTATGGTAGAAATTCAACGGGAGAGAGAGAGGTTTTGTGGGACTACCTACAGAACATCAAGCTCAATATCGTTAAGTTATGGCTCATGCATGGGGATTTCAATTCTATTTTGAACCGGTCAGAGAAGCTTGGTGGTCGAAATGAGAGTTTTGCAAAAATGTTAGTGGACTGTGCCCTTGTTGACTTGGGTTCCTGGAGAGGATGGTTCTCATGGTCGAATAGCAGTTCAGGGTCTAGGTGCATTCGAGAGCGACTTGATAGAGCTCTGGCTAATACATAATGGATGTTGGTAATGCCAAAGGTCAAGGTTGAACTCTTACCAAAAGGCACCTCAGACCACTCCCCATTACTTGTCTCCCCTGTCCCCACACCATCACCTGGCCCTAAACCTTTCCGCTACTTCACCATGTGGCAAGATGCCCCGGATTTTATGGACCAAATTAAACAATCTTGGCGAGTGAAGCTTGGGGGCACCCCTACGTATAAATTTGCAGCCAAACTCAAAAGATTGCATGGAGATATAAGTAGATGGAACAAAATGACATTTGGACTAATTGACACCAAGATAAGAGAGACCAGAGATAGGCTCTCGACCCTACATAATATGTTAAGTGAACATCCTAACGACATTTCCCTTACCACATAATAAGCTTAGCTTACATCCCAATTGCCACAATATCTAGCCCATGAGGAGAGTGTGTGGAGACAGAAATCAAGGGAAAATTGGCTTAAAGAGGGGGATTCTAATACCAAATTTTTTCATGTCCACCATAGTTAGAAGGTAGCATGATAAAATCCTCTTCCTCAAAGACTCCACCGGCAACCAAATTTTAGACCCTAAGCCATTGAAAGCCACATCATTGTATATTTTGAGGAGCTTTTAGTAATTGAGACATAAGAAGACACCCTAATGGGTCCCACGATTGCATATTTCCTTTCAGACAGGTGCTTTACAAAAGAAGATTGTGAGGCATTAACAAATGAAATCTCCTTGGAGGAAATTCGAAAGTGCGTATGGGATATGAAATCAGAAAGTGCACCGGGACCAGATGGCTTCGGGGTTGAGTTTTATAAGGTCAGCTGGGATGTTATCAAGAGTGATCTCTTAAGTGCTGTTAAAGACTTCTTTGGTAATGGAAAGTTTCTCAAGGCCGTTAATTCTACCTTCATATGCTTGATTCCAAAAGTCTCATGCCCCACTACTATAAGGGATTTTGGATCAATTGGCCTTTGTAATGTCTTGTACAAAATCATTAGTAAGATAGTGGCAAACAGACTGAGGAGGGTACTTGATGGACTAATCCATTCTTGCCAAGCTGCATTTCTCAAAGAAAGACTAATCACTGATAATGTCCTCATGGCCAATGAACTGATCTCCTTGTGCCACAAGAATTCAACCAGACCGAATATGTGTCTTCAGTTGGACTTTAGTAGTGCCTATGACAGAGTCTCATGGGGATTCATATCCAACAGATTACATGCGATGGGGTTTCCAGACATTTTTATAACCTGGGTTCAGCATTGCATCACCTCCCCATCTTTCTCTATCTTGCATAATGGATCCCCTGCGGGCTATTTCAAGAGTGAGAGAGGCCTTAGGCAAGGTGACCCTCTATCCCCATACCTCTTCCTCCTTGTCATGGACTATCTCAGTAGAATGATCGATGCCACTACTGCCGCCAAATTACTCCCTCCTCATTTCCCATCCGGGTGCAACTATGGGGTCACTCACCTCCTTTATGCAGATGACACACTCATCTTCAACGAAGCTTCGACATCAGTGGCAAGGACCATTAGGCACATCATTGATATTTTTTGTAGGGTGACAAGTCAAAAACTCAATCATCACAAGAGCAAAGTCATGTTCTTTGGGGTTAGTAGCAGTTTGAGAACGCAAGTGCTTCAAAAACTTTAGTTTGGTTTGGGGGACCTTCTGGCTAGATACTTAGGACTTCCCCTCTTTCATGGCCCCTTGAAGCATCCACACTGTCATAATCTTATTAGGAAGGCCATTGCTCGGATTGGCTCTTGGCAAGCATTATCTTTGTCATTTGCAGGACGATTACAACTATTAAGATCAGTTCTCAATGCTTCTTCTATTTACTGGTTGCTCTCCTTTTGTTTCCCCAGCCGTACTTGCACTATGATTGAAAGAATTCAACGCAACTTTTGTGGGCAGGGATTTCAGAGAATAAGGGTTTGCATTTGGTGAACTGAGATACTATATGTCAGAAAACAGATGAAGGGGGCCTTGGGATTCGTAGACTTCATGACTTTAATATGGCAGGCACGATGAAGGTAGCATGAAGAATCATCTCCAATCCCTCCTCTCTCATCTCCCAGTTATTCAAACACAAGTACTTTCGCCACTCGTCGGTCTGGAATACCCTGCTCACATGCTTGGAGGGGTATACTTAAGGGCTTCAGTAGATTGCAAGGCAATGTAAGATGGAAACTTGGTGATGGTAAGCTTGTGGATTTTTTATCCATGGCTTTCAGAGTCCTCCTTATGGGAGTTATATGGTGCCGATGCTCACGAGGCCTTTGGGAACTTGGCAAAATCCAAGGCCTCAGATTATATTGAGGGTACACGACAAAAATGGACTCTTCTGATACTTACCTCTACTCCATTCATCTGTGCATGGGAGGAGATTCATTCATATATGCTCCCTATCTACCCCTTTCCGAATCAACTAGTTTGGATTTACTCAACCGATGGCAAATTCTCTGTCAGGGACGCTTGGGACCACATCAGACAAAATGCGCCCATATAACCAGCTTTCAAGGCTCTCTGGAAAACCCCATCCCATGCTAGAGCAAAGTGGTTTACTTGGCTTGCCCTGCACTCCCGATTGCCCACCACGAGTCTCCTCTAGTCTAGGGGCCTCCCTTTGGTCTCTGGATGCCCCTTCTGCCTATAAGACAAAAAATCATCTGACTATATCATTATGCAATGTGGGTTTTCGAAGACTCTTTGGAGATCCATACTTTAGAAATTTGGCAAGCATATACCACTTGAGCAATATATAATCATTTGTTGGCGAAGTGGCTAAAGTTCCAGTTCAAATCCAATGGTATGAAAAACATTTTGATTTCCACCTTCTCCACCACTGTTTGGCATTTGTGGGTCGAGCGTAATGCACGTATTCATGAGGGGAGAAGGACCTCCAGGGAGCACCTCCTGGTTCGCATCATTCACTTTGTGAGCAAATTAGCATAAGGAAGGGTTTAGACTTTTCACCCCTCTGAGATTCATATTTCCATAAACCTCATGCTTAAGTGGCACATCGCTACCCCCTCCATCCCAATCCTAATTGCATGGTTTATCCCACCCATAGGGTATTTTAAACTCAATATCGATGGCTCGTCCTTTCACAACGCATGCACCGTAGGATGTGGGGGGATCATTAGGGATGACACAGGTAGCTTCGTAGTGGCCTTTGCTATCCCTCTTGGAATCAGCTCCAATAATGCTACTGAGTTCCATGCCTGGGATCGAGGTACCTCCTTGGCGCATTAGATGGATTGTCGCCCTTTTATCATTGAGAGTGACTCCAAGTTGCCAGCTGCCTCCCCCTAACCTACCACAACTCTCCCCCATGGAGGCTTTGCATCCTCTTGTCCAACTGTAGGGCTAAGCTCTACTTCTTTGCAGATCACCAATGGCAGGTATTGCATATATTTCGGGAGGCAAATCTAGCTGCTGATAGCCTTGCTAAGCAGGCGACATCCATGGTGCAAGCCACAGTTTGGTGGGCCCATCCCCCTGATTTTGTCTCTCCCTTCATTTCGCGGGATAATGCCCATGTCCCTCTTGAAAGGCATGGTTAATTTCTTGCATTTGTTTTCTTTCGTGATGTAACATTTTTCTTCTGTTCTTTAATAAAAAAAAATGGGTAGGGGTTCATTATCCCTACTGATTTACCAAAAAAAAAAAAGAGTGTGTATTGTCTGCATATCCGGCAGGTTAATCACAAAGGAAGCATATATTCTCAGGTATGTTGCTCATCATCTTTTACCATTGTTGCGAAGTAGTAGAGATATATTTCTACATAAATTGAAAATTTCTTTCAAATTTGAAGTTTAATGCAAACTTATCTTTTACAAAATCAGGGTTTAGAAAAAAATTTGTTCTTTCCCTAAGCTAGGGTTTCACTTTGAATCAGAATTACGAATTTTTATGAGTTCCTTCCTTTGAAATTTATGGTTTGAAATTAGGTTTTTAAATAGCTAGAAATTAGGAGTTTACTGAAGGAAACATTATGGACTGCAGTCTATATATACACATTTTTTTTAGGGTTTTATCTCTTTAAAACTATTTAATTTTATCAGATAATGCCATACATTTGAAAATAATAAAATCATGGGTCAATACTAGCATCTCGGACAATCAGAATTGCGGAAAGTTGCTTTGTTTATCTTCTCTATTTTCCCTCTCAACATCATTTTTTTTAAATTTGAGTTTTGCTTTTCAACCTTTCTATTAGGTATTATAGAGATCAAATTATTTTTAGTGCTCTTATTCAACTTTCTTATGCTGAATAAATGGCTTTCTCAAGTAAAATCTATAATCTTTTTCACTTTAGTTGTAACTTTGACATCCAAGAATGGTTCTTCCCTCTTTCAAGTTTTTCATTTGAAGGAGAGAAAAAGACTGATTATGTTTTAGAATTTAAATCATAACAAACTTAATAAGAACCAAAGAAGTCATTTCTATAAGTATAAAACATGTAATTGAGTTTTATGTCGTTTTTAATATTATAAGATG
Organism: Amborella trichopoda; assembly: GCF_000471905.2. The sequence goes on along the minus strand of NW_006499617.1, from coordinate 4,318,342 downwards.
CCTTTCAAAACAATTTTTGTTACATCCTATTGCACATGTTGCAGATTTGCCCAAAAAGTGATTTATATAATGCGTCAAGGAAAAATCTTCCTTGGAATATCATGATCTATGGTTATCATCAAATTAAGTATTTCTGTTAGGACTATGGTAGAGTATTCTAGATTTCTCTCTGAATTTACTTTGTTATCAACTAAAATTTACTATTTTCCTCAAAAACTTATAATATTTTTAATGTAATTTAGAAGGTCTAAAGTTTCCTTTTGAGGTTAGTCATTGTTATTCATTCTACTGTAAAATCATATTGTTTTGAATCTTAAAATTAGATATGAAAATTGGATAAATCCTATTTTCTAAAGATGTCACCAACCTAAGACCATATATGAAATCATAGTGGTCGAAAGACGTTAATAGGATGTCTAGATAATGACAAATAAAGATCTTAGGATTTTCCATATATATTTTTGTTGAGCTACTACTTGAAAGGAGGAGAAAGATACAAATACCGAGAAGACGGTGACCAACTTTAGGGTTCAAAAGATTAGGTGGGTAATGAAATTTCATTGCGACATCTCTTTAAAATTACATTTGACTAGAAAAGTGGATCCATATTTATCGATGTGAATGGAAAATAGTTGCAATAGAATAAACAAGCAACTCAAGATACGAACGTTGTAGAAGATGTTCATGCTCTCACAACAATAGGATTTCAATGTTCTTCATGCAAACTCTTAAAAGAAAGCCCAAGCAAAAGCTAAATATGAAAATCAGATTGTAAACACACACACACACATACACAAAAAAAAATGAAGGAAAATTCTGATCACCATTGCACATTACATATACTACATTTATAGTTAGGTATATTGCATAACTCACCATTCAAGACCAACAAAATTCATTTATAAGAGTAATAATGTTCAATAGACATGTAGACCAATTGACATGAGTTTTTGTTGATGAAATATGCAACATTGAAATGAAGGTACATCCATTATTCTACTTCAACTCTATTATTTGCTCATATTTGTTTGACCACATTATTTTCCATTAATAGGAAAAAGAGAAAAAATGGTACTTCAACCCTCTAACAACATTTAAATGCCAAAACATACATTGCATCATCAAACTCTCTACCCCCAACAGCCTAAGAAGATTTGAACCTAATAGATTGGCTTTCTGAACATAATGTACTCCTAGAAGAGAATTCCAAATCAAGGAAGTACAAGTTGCCCATAAAATACAAATATCCCCATTAATTTATGTATGCATATGTTACATTTTGGATAGGCATCAACGAAGAGATTTTAGGCATCTATGTATATACTTTTTGGAGGTGATTACATGTATAACAATGTACTTAATAAGCTCACGTTCACCATAGTCTTCTCTTTGCATACAGGTTGAATAAGAAGCATAATCAAAACAATCAAGTAAACCAATAACCTAGTGTTTGTTTTCTTTCATTAGTACTTTTATTTGATGAATCTTACAATATTGTAGACAATATGCACTCATCTTTTAAAGATTGGAGATGGAAGAAAAAAGAAATCTGAAGAAAAGATGAGTAGTACTTAATTGTCACATAACTGTTAATGAGTAGAATATGATGTACACCTTTTATCTTGCAAACTAATTTGAATGTTGATGTTTTGATGACTATTTTGCAGCTACTGAATGGTGGAATGAGAAGTCAATGGATGAAGTATTACCAATTAAGAATACGTGAGTTCACAAATCTATGTGTGTGCGCGTCTGTATTTGTGTGTGCATGTGCGCACATCGGTGTGCATTGCGCACACATCACATGTGTATGAAATCCACTTTCTCATTGTTACGTAAGTTTCATGACATTGCTTTTTTGTGACATCTATCCTTAAGTATTTTATTATTTGCACATATAGATTTATCTATGGAATTTTGATAATGTATCAACTTCCTACTTCTGTGTCTTACTTCTGATTTTAAGTTTTATAAAGAAACTGTAGCGCTAACTTTCTCTCCCCCCCTCCCTCCCTCCTCTCTCTCTCTCTCTCTCTCTCTCTCTCTCTCTCTCTCTCTCTCTACTACTACGTAACGTTAACGTTAACGTTAACGTTAAACGTTAACGTTAAACGTTAAACGTTAAACGTTACGTTAACGTTAAAACTAA
>NW_006499617.1:4290009-4312747 GCF_000471905.2 Amborella trichopoda | reverse complement strand
TACTAGTTAGTACTAACTTACCTTACTTTTTGTTTGTTCGTTATTTATTTACTATTTAAGTTTTAATTAAGTAAAGTAGTAGTCGCTACTTACCTTCTCTCTCTCTCTCTCTCTCTTTCTCTCTCTCTCATCTTTACAAGATTTTTAAAGGCCCGTGAAATATGAAAAATCCATTAAAATTTACCCAACATATGCAGGGTATACTATAACTTATGTTTTTCACTTGAGATTTTGCTAAATTATGGTACATGGATGCTTTAAACCCTATTTGTTATACATTTTCAGAATTTCCATTAGCAAAATAAAATTTGTTATGCTTTGCTAATTGTGTAGTTATTTCACTTTGGTGTTTCCAAAATATATGATATAAAATATTACTTTCATTTTGAGACACAAGTGTGTAGATATATGATCTGAAGTGTTATTTTCAGCATGGCAGAATATGCTTGTAAACAAATGGAGTTTGTTTTCTTATTGATTTGTGCTTTAGAGTCTTTCAATTACGGTGAATAGCTAAGATCACACCATATGTGACAATTGAGGCAGTTTTTGGGCTGCTTGCTTTTAAGTTTTCAGGTTCGCATCAGAACAAGGCACACTTTAGCTCAAACCCATAGATTTGGTTCAACTCTCAAACATAATGCTTATTCAATGACTCTTTTTGTTGGACAAAGAAGAACACACAATCAAGCTATAGTTATAGTTTAAGTTAGTGGAGATCAATTCTATGGTGAACATGAGCTTTGTTGGTTATTTAACAATGTTAGGACTGTGATGTCAGGCTATCACCATACTGAAGATCACTAAGTGAGACCTATCTTTGGATCTGTGGTTACTTTTTTATGCCAAAGATGCCATAAGCTAAGAAACCAGAAAACCCAACTCAAAAATTGGTTTTAGCACCCACAAATTGGGCTTGCAAGAACAAAAGTTGGAGAACTAATATTCGACAAGGCTTATATACTTGTGTTTTAACATTTGTTGAGACTAAACTGAATAACAGATTGAAATTAATTATCCTTGGCCTCCACTAATCAGCTAGAAACCCACACAACCATTTGATTCAATGGACAACAAGGTATCAATATAAAGGAACATCTTAAGTTTTAGGCCCATGTTGCTCCCTCTAAATGAGATAATACGAGAGAAATAAATTTTTATAACCATTTCCTTAACCAAGAATATTGGTGTTGGTTGTACTATCCCTATTTCCCTACAATGTGGGAAGTGGATTTATTGTGATGCCTCTCATTTTAAACTCTTTAGCAAGAACAAAAAGAGATTGTATACTTTGTATTTTGGGGGAATAAATGTACAATTACGTGATGAGTATCTACCTGATTAAAGTCTCATAAAGGAATGTGTATGCTTGATATAACATTATAGAGAGAGAGAGAAAGAGGGAAGAGAAGTTTTTTCATAATTTCCATGAACTGTCCAATGACTCTCTCTCTCTCCCCAGTTATACTATATATGATTCTCCCTCAGTACTATGTTTTTATGTTTCCATAACTCAAGATTTTGTGATTGAGTTTTATCTTGCATGAAGCTTTGTTAAATTATTAACTGGTTCAATTGATAGCTTATAGTGATTTGATTATGGAAAATATATATGGTGATTTTTGTTGGGATTATGATTATAATAAGATGTATACAATGTTGTGTTATGGTTAGTGTTCGCTTGTTGCCACCATCATGTTCAATTCTTCTCAAGTCTACCTCAATGTTTATGATCCATGCTTCTCTCATCTTTTGGGTATGGTTAAACTTCCTACTTTTTCCCATATAGTTTTGTATTTTATTTTATTATACTTACATAGAAATCGAACATTTCATTTGAATAGTTATTTTTGCCTTCTATTTGTTAATCATTCTTCAATTTATAATCTTACAACTGATCAATATTATTACCTTATTCGTTTCCTTTCATCAATGCTTCCTCATTAGTAATATCATTTTTATTTTTCTATTTATAGAATATTGCTTAGCATAGATAAAGGCATCACTGAAACAAGATCCCTCACTGGCATATCAACGTCATTCACCTTTTCTAGCTCATCCATTTACCTATGTGTACTGCTATTCGTATCCACCTCTCTCTCTTTCTCTCTCTCTTATATATCTCCCTCTCTTTATACTAAACGCTTCACTAATGCCCCGTAACATATTCACTTCCTCTTATTATTTTATATTACACAACTTCCATAATAAAATATCTTCCTATCAAATTGTAGGTACTTCATTCATAACACGTTTGCAAACCACGTGCGGAGCACGTGCAATTGCCTAGTAGACTATAAAGTTGCACTAATTAGTTAAGAATGTGCCGAGCTGGGCTAGCCTAGCCCCTATCCGGTCCTAAACCCATGAGGCATGTCCTAACTGGGCCAAAGAGGTTCTGTCCCAAGCCCCGCCAAGCCCTATAGGGCTGGCTGGGCTTGGGGTCGGCAGGGCCAAATAAAATAAAAGAAAAAAAAAGCAAAGAAAGAGAAGGCTGGGCAGCACCACCATACCCATTGCCACCCCTATCCCAATACTTAATAAAAGACTAAAATGCCCCTATAATAGCGAAAGGCCTTGACCAAACTTGAGGCTCATAGATCCTTTGAACCCCTCGAAAAAAATTGTCCCTATGCAAACAAACCCCCTGGATCCCTTTGAGTATGAATTTTTTACGCAAACAAAAACTAAAATAACACCCTCAACACAGGTGTTTTCTTTTCACGTTTTTCTCAAAGCACCTCTCTCTCTCTCTCTCTCAAAATTCCATTTCTCTCTCTCTCTCTCTGTAATACCCAAAGCTGCAGAAGTTCCTCTCTCTATATCGTCTCTCTCTGCTCTCTCTCTCTCTAAAAAACCAACAATCAGATCTGAAGCCTTATTTCCCTATTCAGCCCCATCCCACCGATCTAAAAAACCCACAGATCTCTATATCTCTCTCTACCTCGTCTCTCTCTTTTCCCTCTTCCTTCCTGCGCGACCTTCCTCTCTCTTCTTCTCTCATTCATCTTCTTCCTCATTGCTCTCAAAATCAAAGGTATCTTCCTCATTGCTCCCAAAATAAAAAACAACGGCAGAGGATCTAAGGTCAAAAGCGGCTCAAAAACCCCAAATCAGGAGGAATCTCTAAAACCCAATATTTCCATCAAGAATCTGTTCAAAAACCCCAAATCAAGTATGCAATTTACGTTTATTTTTTTTTACTTTATTTTTTTATGTTTTTTTTTCCAGCATCCTTGTATGTGTTGATTAATAGTAATTTTTGTTTTGGTGTTGGTTTGCTTTTTCTTACAGTGCCAAGATTTGCGCATGAGGTAAGATTTACACTTGAATGTTTTTAAATCAAGTTCTGAGTTCTCAACTAGTTTTCACGGTTACCATTATTGATCATAAATTTGAATTTTTATGGCTGATTACTTGCTCGACTAGAAGATTGAGCATCATTCTGCTATTTCAATTGCTATCAAAGACACTAGTATTACAACTCATGAAGAAATGGAGAATATGGATATCTTTCATGTGGACCCCTGCTAAAAAAAGTGTGAGGATCATCTGTTTTATCGATGGAGGAGATATACAAAGCATTAAATCCCACTTAAAGTATTTATTGGTTTTTTAATCTTTATTTTTTTAGAGACAAATTCGACAAATTTTTCTGTTAATAAGTCTAGTTCCATTGAAATTTTTAGAGTTTTTTTTTTTTCTGTAATTTAACTGTTTTGGGAATAGGGGGTATCGTAATGGCTAGTTTGTTATTTATTTTGCTTCAATAATTCATTTACTTCATAGTGCTTCTGTTTAACTTCACATCTTGATTGGTTCAGGTTTCAATTTCTTTTTTATTGCATACAATCCTTTATGATTTGCCTCATATAGTGCCTGTGATATATGTTGTGTTTAACTATGAATAGCTGTATAACACCACCAATGCTTAAATTAGAGTATTATTCTGTAGATTGATGTAATAGTGTTGAACCTCATCATCTTTTATGCAGTAGTGAACATGGATGAAAAAATGTTATTGTGTATATATGGAGGTGAACTTTGCAATAACTTTGATGTTATTATGGAGCATGTTGGGGGCGATTCATGCACTTTTTCAGTTCATCGACAAACGAAATTGAATGAAGTAAAGGAAGATGTAGCAAATCAATTCTCCATAGAGTCATCTAGAGTGTCACTTAAGTACATCTTCCCGAGTAACAAGAGACACCTCGTTACCTTATTTAATGATCGTGATATCGAAAGGATGTTATTTGCACGTGATGGTTGCAATGAGTTAGAAATCTGTCTTCGATGGATGTGAACGCAGGAGTGGTGTTTCTCTGGTCAATGGTAACACAAGGTATGCTGACCTATAAATTTGATCTAATCAACCTTTGTTTTATATAGAAGATATGGATAACATATGAATTTGGAAATCTATAGATGTTGTCTAATCACCCTATTGTTCATTCCGATGTGTTAGGGACGATGATTTTGTTGGGTCCTGCCCTTTTCTTCAAATGTTGAGGAAGGTAACAATGAACATAATAATATGCCTCTTTTGCTCTACACATGGGAGAATTTATTAACTGATATTGGTCAAGAATTCCCCAATATATCTGAATTTCATGATGTTTGTAAGTATGCAATGGAGCATCACTTTGAGTATGTTTTCATAAAAAATGAGAACTACCAGGTGAGGGCAAAATGTAAGAATGATAATTGCAATTGGGAGTTTTATGCTAGTAAAGTTGGGCATTTGATGATGTTCAAAATTAGGACATGAAGGAGATAACATTCATTTGTGGGGCTAACATCAATGTCCATAAGAGAGCCTCAAAACAACTTATTGCTAACCTTGTGAAAAGCAAGTTGGATGACACCCCACGGTACAAGCCCAGAGAGATGATAAAGGACATAGCTCGAGATTATGGGATAGAGCGTCCATATCTTAAGGCATGGCGGGGGAAAGAGATAGCAATAACAGAGTTTCGTGGTACTGAAGAAGATGCTTATAATCGGCTCCCAGCATACCTCAATCACCTATTAAAGACAAATCCAGGAAGTCATGTGGCAATGCAAAAAAGGTCAGACAATAAATTTCGTCGAGTTTTCATATCACTTATTGCTTCAACGTATGGCTTTAAAAATGGGAACCGTCCAATTATCTTCCTTGATGGAACACATTTGAAAGCTCGATGTCATGGTACGTTGCTTGCCGCTATATCTATAGACTCCGAGGATCAGATGTTTCCACTTGCATATTCTATCGTTGATGCAAAGGATTATGACAATTTGTTTTGGTTTCTAGAAAACTTGAATAGTGGTATTGGGATGGATCGACCAATCATATTTATTTCCGATAGACAGATTGGGTTAGGCGACAATGGATCAAATATGTTTTGAAATTCCCATCATGCTTTTTGTGAGTGCCACATGACAGAAAATCTTAGGAAGAACATGAAACATATTCGCAATGATGTTAAAAAGGCCATTATATCTGCTTTCCAAGGTGCCACACGTTCATTTCGATGAGAGGAGTTCAACCTAAGGATAGTAGAAATTCAAAACTATTCTCAAGAAGCTTTTACGTGAGTAGCTATATCAACTCCAGAGCGCTGAGCAACTTTAATATTCAGGGGAAAGTGGTATGGACAAGTTACAACCAATGTCGCAGAATGTAAGGACTGAGATTTTTCTGGCTTGAGGAGGTGCACGACAGTAAGAGGAGTGCACATGCAGCAGCAAGAAGAGAATGCTGTCGTGCGCAACAGGGAGTTCAAGCTGCCGTGCGTGAAAGGGAAGCCACCGTGCATGCAAGGGATGCCGCCATGCGTGACAGGGAGTTCACACCGCCTTGCATGACTTGGACAGGGAGGAAGCAGCCATGCGTGTAAGGGAGCAAGCCGCCATGCGTGCAAGGCGAGAGGCTGCCATGCGTGCAAGGCGAGAGGCCACCATGTGTGCGAGGAGAGAAGAGATAACGTGCGTGGCAGGGAGAAGAAGAGGGAACACGCGTGGCAGTAAGAAGAACGCCGCTGTGCGTGATGGTCTCAGCCGCAGTGCGCAACACTGTCGAGCCCATGCATGCCCCTTGGATGCCATTTGTCTATTGCATGTTGCATTGCATGGCATTTGTCGTTCTGCGTGATAGTGTGAGTGTCACTAGGCAAATTTGTGCTGCCACTTCGCCCTCTGGGTGTACTTAAACGCCTTCTCTCCTCTCCCAAGCCTTGGTTCTTCCTCTCACTCTTGAGAACCCCTTTCTCAACACTTGGAGTTGCCACCCCTTAGAGCTAATGTTGAAGAGCTTGGGACTCGACTGTGTAGGGTATTTTGGGACATATTTGAGCACGAGTAAGTGGATTTAACACTCATATTTCCATAGCTTTGATTAAAGAAAGAAAATTAAGCAAAGTATAAGTGTGATTTTGATAGGAATATGGCTGCATGCTAGTGAAATTGTGTTGTTTGTGCACTGTTATTACAGAATTGTGGTCCTCCTTAGCATGATGAATTTAGTACTGAAAATCATTCAGTTGGTCATGAAATTATGTGGAGGAGTACCCCTGTATGTCTAAATTAAGATGAAAAAGGTTTTGTGTTAGTATCCATTTTAGTTTGGAAGTTATTGATTATTCTATATGGTGTGCCAACTCTTTGCTGTGAATTTCCAGGGACCCTGCATGCTTTTGTAATAAACTTTTGACTGACCAAATAATGTCCAAATTACTTCAAACCACTTTTAAGTGAAATATGGATGTGTCTACTTCAAATTTAGTTCAAAACTATGTCAAAATTTCTCAAAATTTGGAAGTTATAGCAGTTTCCAAGACTGATACTTATTTTGTACTGAACTTTTGACTGATCAAATGGTGTCGAAATGACTTAAAATGACTTTTAAATGAAAAATGGATTTTCTACTTCAAATTTGGTTTTGAAATCATGTCGAAATTCCTCATAATTTGGAAGTTATGCCTCTGTTTGTATAGATATATCACTGTTATCAGTTGTGGCAGTTTCCAGGATTGTTGCTCATATTGTATTGAACCTTTGACTGACAAAATTATGTCCAAATGAATTAAAAATATTTTTAAATGAAATATGGATGTCTACTTAAAATTTGGTTTTGAAATCATGTCGAAATTCCTCATAATTTGGAAGTTATGCTTCTGTTCATATGGACATGTCATTGTTATCAGTTGTAGCAGTTTCCATGATTGTTGCTCATATTTTACTGAACGTTTAGCTATACAAATTGTGTTTAAATGACTTAAAATCACTTTTAAATGAAATATTATGTGTCTACTTTAAATTTGGTTTTGAAACCATGTCGAAATTTTTCATAATTTGGAAGTTGTGCCTCTGTTTCTATAGACATGTCATTGTTATCAGTTGTAGCAGTTTCCAGGACAGTAGCTCATATTGTACTGAACGTTTGACTCAAAAAATGGTGTCCAAATGACTTCAAACCACTTTTAAAAGAAATATAGGTATGTCTATTTCAAGTTTAGTTTTGGATCCATGTTGAAATTCTTGATAATGTGAGAATTATGCCCCTATTTGCAGGCATATGTCACTGTTGTGAGTTGCAGTGGAATTTTCAGAATTTTATATATTTTATGAAAGACTGTTCACTAACCAATATGTATCTGATCAAGGTTAAAGCACTTCTAAATGAAAAGTAGATGAGTTATTTTCAAATTGGGTTTTGACACCATGACTAAAATCCCCATGAAATGGAAGTTAGGCCTAATTTTCTGAGGCCTTCATATTGAAAATCTTGTTATGTTATGAATTATTGGATGTGCATGCTTATAATATAGTGAATGCTCATGAACTCTTGAAAAATTATAATGATATATGCTTGGGTATGAGTGAGTGCTTATGAGTATGCACGTGCATAGTTGTGATATGATAGGATAAGACTATGATGTGAATCACTATGCAATGGGACATCCATTAGTAGTGGGGATTGGATATGATAAGATAGAGATATGAAACACTACGCAATGGGACATCCATTTGTAGTATGACATGAGATTTTGAAATTACTGAATAAGACACTATGCAACTACGTAACGGGTTATCTGTTGGTAGTGTAATATGTTCTGATATAATAAGAAAGTTATGCCGGCAGTTAGGATCTTCCCCTGAATTCCAATGATAGGACGGGAGTTAGGATGTGAAGTCGAATGATTGGGAGGGTCGTGCCCCCCAAATCTTTATGGGCACTATGCATTGGGTCACCCATTTGTAGTGTAACGCTCTCTTGCCGGAAAGGCATGAGGAGAAGGTCGTGTCTTGCAAGGCCATAGGCTATCAAAAGGCCCAAAGCGTGTTGGGGATTGTGTGCATGAAGACATTACAAAATGGGTCATCCATTTGTCATTGTCTTCCCTCTTGAGTCTGGGTAGAAGTCCTAAGTAATAGGATTGACTTAACTTCTAATTTGGGAGTAGGTGCATAGGACTGAATGTATGCACTATGTGTCTGCCTGTATGCGCTGTGTGTCTGTTTGTATGCACTACATGTCTGCCTGTATGCTCTATGTGTTTCGCCTAAATTTCTAATATGTTGTTTTGATGAAAAGATGGGGTAAATGTTAGTTCATGTGATGTGTGATTTCCTGATATCTACTTTACACTTCTTCCACCACTACGACAGAATTGTGATACATGACTCCATGCTGTGACACCTGCTTGAATTTTGGACAATGTTTATAAATGTCATTGTTGACGTCAGAATACATGGTGTTGATCTGCTTACCGGGCTTTATAGCTCACCCCTTTGATTTTCTCGATGTAGAGCGATAACCTACAATTTTTTAGAGCAAATGGCTGGGCACTCGGGACTGGCAGTTAAAGTTCTGAGCTTGGAAAGAAAAGCTTTATCTTGACTGTCAGTGGCTATTGGTGGCGGTCATATGTAGGAAAGATACGTGTTTTCAAATGGAGTCCAAATGTTTTCAAACTGCATTTGTAGGAAAGATACGTGTTTTCATTCGAACTTTGGTTTTGAAACCATCTTAAATTGCTTGATGGATTGAAAGTTATAATTCTGCTAAGTGAGACATTCACTGTCACAAATGTGCAGCAGATTTCAGATAATATACTTCCATTGTACAAAGCTTTTGATTAGTGAAACAGGGTCCAAACGCTTTCAAATCACCCCCATTTGAAAGATATACGTGTCTATTACAATTTTGGTTTTGGAACCATCCCCAAATTTTTGAATAGAACAAAAGTTATGTCCCTTCCTATGACAGTATGAAACTGTGGGGAATTGCAGAAAATTTAGAACTGTAGTCCTTTTCACACTACACTTTTGATTGATCAAATAATGATTGAATAGATGCAAATCGCTATCAATTAATTGATATAAAGGTCTATTTCAAGTTAATATTGAGATTTAATTGGGATCTCTTGTGAGTCGGATATCATGCCTCTGTTAGTATATGTACACCCCTGATGAAATGAATAGTATATCCCCAAATTATGCATGAATTATACAAGTGGTATAATGAATAATCAGAACATGGGAAATGAAATCAACTGTCTTGAAATACTATATATGCATGCCCATGATATTGTGATTAATTTTGAACAGCCTACACAGGAACATTAATATATATGTGAAATTATTGTTTGATTTTGCATATACACTGTGATATTGATACCGCAATGGGATACCCATTGGTAGTGGTTACTGTTATACTGTTTGATACTGATACTGTGAGCCACTATGATATTGACCACTATGTATTGAGACACCCATTAGTAGTGGGTGTTGTTATCCTGTTTGATATTATGATACTGACCGCTACGCAATGGGACACCCATTGGTAGTGGGTATTGTTATACTATTTGATACTGTGATACTGATACTGTGAGCCACTATGATATTGACCACTACGCAATGGGACACCCATTGGTAGTGGATACTGTTATACTATTTGATAATGTGATACTGATACTGTGAGCCACTGTGATATTGATCACTACGCAATGGGACACCCATTGGTAGTGGGTACTGTTGTACTGTTTGATACTGTGATACTGATACTGTCATCTACTAAGATACTGACCACTATGCAATGGGACACCCATTGGTAGTGGGTAATGTTATACTATTTTAACACTGTGATACTGCTATACTGTGATATATTGTGACACTAACCACTATGCAATAGGATACCCATTGATAGTTGGATATTGTTATGTCGGCAATCACTAATTGTACCTTGACCCCAATGATAGGACTGGGGGGTTAGGCAGTGAAACTGAATAACAGGGTGCGTCGTGCCCGCTTGGATCTTTATGGGAACTATGCATTGGGTCACCCAATGGTAGTGTAACGCTCTTTCGCCGGAAGGGCTAATGAGAGGGCCATGACTCGTAAGGCCATTGCTTATCAAATACCCCAAAGCGCGCTGGGGATGGGTGTGTGTGTGAGGACAGTATGAAGTGGGTCACCCACTTGTCATTGTCCTCCCTCCTTAACGAGGGTAGAGGTTCTAAGCTATAGGATTAGCTTGGCCTGATCAATAGAACTTCAATTTCAAGAGCAGGCTTCTCTAGCTTCTATTGTGTACTGTGTGAAGTTTTGATCCATCGGCATTATTGTTCAGCTACAGAGTAAATGATTGATGGCTTATACACTGCATGTTCTTCTATAATTGAACTGTATATACTCTTACACTGTTAAAGTATTGAAGGGCATGAATAGAGAAAATTTTCTCGATATCTGTGTAAATTAGTGAACACTGTTATTTGCTATTATCATTTATAGGTCAGAATGCAATGGTGTAGATCTAGTTACTGAGCTATTAGCTCATTCCCTTCTTTTTCATCCTTGTAAAGTGATAGTTCCTAGCCCTAGTGAGAGGGCAACTGTTCAGGCGTTGGGGCGCTCAAAGCTTAGGGCTTGGTGAAGGGTTTCTGAGAAGCTTTCTATAGTAGGTGTTTGGTGGCAGCACCACTGAGATGTTGTCTTATGTTTACCTTGTATGTTGTAGGCCATTAATGCCTTAAACTGATTGTAAAGAACTTTTGGAGAATGATTGTAAATGGATATGACTTTGTTTTTTGGTTAAGATATATGTCTTGATGAATGGATTTTATTTTTATTTCGTGGTTTGCTCTTGATTCTGCTTGTTATATGTGTTGTGCCACTCCCACCTAAGTGGCATTCGCCACCTCATGTCGGGGTCCCGCACTCAATCGGCCTTTGGTATGTACGGTATGGGGTCGGGGGCGGGGGCGGGGTCGTGACTGATTATGGTATCAGAGCATCCAGGATAGGATTATTGGCCTAGGAGTTTTAGAAGTGTCCTTAGAGTAGTTTTTGGATAGATTAGTAGCTGGGTGCTTGTGTTTTAGGTCTAGATGACGAGGACTCGTGCCAACAATGCGAGTTCCAGCAACGAGAATACCGAGGCTTTCAATGAATTCTTCAGGACTCTAGGGGCCATGACCCGGATGATGAGAGAATCGATGCCGACCCCGTCTACCCCTGCCCAGATCAAAGTGATAGTGGGTTGATAGAGAGATTTAGGAGGCTGGCACCTTCGACTTTCGTGGGGCATAGGGGAGTAGAGAAAGCTGAAAGGTGGAGAGGACATGTAGAGAAGATTTTTGAAGTCCTACACTGTACAGAAAGTGAGACTGGGCACTTTTATGCTAGAAGGAGAAGCTGAGTACTAGTGGGGCTCAGTAAAGCAGTCTCGGGAGAGGTCAGGAACTGTAACAACTTGGTAGAACTTCCTGAAAGCATTTTATGAGAAGTATTTTCTTGACTCGGTGAGAGAAAGAAAGGAGGTAGAATTTATAGAGCTGCAGCAAGGAAAGATGTCTATGGAACAATACACAACAAAGTTTGTTGAACTTTTGAGGTTCGCACTGCACATTATTGACATAGAGGCACGAAAACTCCTAGATATCCAGGATTTTGATATTATTTTGGGCATAGATTGGTTGTCCACACACCATGCTACGGTGAATTGTTATGATAAAACTGTAACCTTTAGACACCCGAATCAACCTGAATTGAATTTCATAGGCATTAAGGATGTTTCCCCTCTACACCTTATGTCGGCCTTTTGGGCTTCCCGCCTGTTGGCCAAATGATGTATTGGATACTTGGCTTATGTGGTGGAAAATGAGGATGTCCAGTCTATGTTAGAGAAGATACCAGTGGTGAGGGAATATCTAGAAGTTTTTCCTGAGGAGTTAACCTCTCTGCCCCAAGTTAGGGAGATAAACGTTGAAATAGAAGTAGCCCCTCGTACTGCTCCCATTTCTAAAGTCCCTTACAGGATGGCCCCAACAGAGTTAAAGGAACTGAAAGAGCAAGTACAAGAATTATTGGATAAAGGGTTCATTCGGCCCAGCGTTTCATCGTGGGGCACACATGTTCTATTTATAAGGAAGAAAGATGGGTCTTTGAGGCTTTGCATTGATTATAGACAGCTGAACCAGGTCACGATAAAGAACAAGTACCCCTTACCTAGAATTGATGACTTGTTTGATCAACTTCAAGGGGCCCAAGTATTTTCCATGATTGACCTCCGATCAGGCTATCATCAACTGCGGGTTAAGGAAGGAGATGCTCCCATGACCGCATTTAGGACCTGGTATGGTCACTATGATTTTTTGGTAATGCCATTTGGATTAACTAACGCTCCAGCTGTCTTTATGGATCTAATGGATTGAGTTTTTAGACCCTTTCTAGACGATTTTATGGTGGTCTTTATAGATGACATTCTGGTATACTCGAAGAATCTGAATGGGTATGAACAACATCTAAGGATGGTCCTCCAGACCTAAAGGTCCGAAAAGCTGTATGCCAAGTTAAGTAAGAGTGAATTCTTACTCTCGAGCATGGCTTTCCTTGGGCATATTGTTTCTAAGGACGGGGTCACAATTGACCCTTGTAAAATCGGGCCTGTACTTGAGTGGGGAAGACTAATAAATGTGTCATTAGTCCGCAACTTTCTGGGACTAGTGGGTTATTATAGATGTTTTATGGAAGGTTTCTCAAAGATAGCACTTCTCCTGACTCGCCTAACCCAGAAGGAAGTAAAGTTTGTGCAATCAGATGCTTGTGAGAAAAGTTTTCAAGAGTTGAAGAGACTAACTGCAGCTCCGATTCTGACCTTGCCTGCGGGGAATGAGGATTTTGTAGTTTACACTGACGCCTCGCATAAAGGGCTTGGATGTGTGTTGATGCAACGGGGAAAGGTCATAGCCTACACCTCTCGACAGTTAAAGCCATATGAACAAACTATCCAACTCACGATTAAAAGCTTGCGGCTGTGGTTTTCGCCCTGAAAATTTGGAGGCATCATTAGTATGGAACCTAATTTAAGGTGTTTATTGACCATAAGAGCCTCAAGTATTTGTTTTCTCATAAAGAGTAGAACATGAGACAAATAATATGGATAGACTTGTTGAATGATCAAGACTGTACCATCAATTACCACTCGGGTAAGACAAACGTTGTAGCTGACACCCTGAGTAGGAAGCCCATGGTATCAATGGCTCATATGATGGGTTGAGAGATGAAACTATTAAAAGATATCGTAGAGTGGCACCCAACTCGACCTCTTAGTAATGGGGTAGGAATGATTTCATGTTTAAGGGTAGAGCCCCAGCTCTTTCAGCAAATCCGAGTGGCACAAAAAGAAGATCATCAGCTCATGAAAATTCTCAAGGAAATGAAGTTGGAAGGAAAAGGGGACTTCGCGATGCGCAGTGATGAATTGTTAAGATTTAAAGATCGGATATGTGTTCCGCATGATGAGAATGTAAAAAGGGCTATTTTGGAAGAAGCATACCACTCCCGTTATACGGTACATCCAGGGAGTACAAAAATGTATCAGGACCTAAAGAAGGTTTTCTAGTGGAATAATGTGAAGAGGGAAGTGGAACAGGGTTGAAAATCCGAAGGGACCCCAGGGCGATAGAAAAATAGAAACTCTTTATCTTTTCGTCTCTTCTAAAAAATCTCCAAAAGTTCTTCTCCTTTCAAGTCAGAATGGTATCAGAAAGCAAAGGAAGGCATCAATCTAAGTAAAACTTGAAGAGGTTCGACTATCTGAACTTCAAAAGAATACTAGTGGAGGAACAAAATTGGAAGTCCAAGGATATTTTGAGCACTTTGAAGCACATCTCATATTACCCAAGACACCGGTTTGCTCAAAAAAACAAGAAAAAGTCTTCCTTGAATTGTGACATAAGAGCCAAGATTGGAAGATGATGAAGTATTTACTGATTCCTCGTTCTGAAAGTCCCAAGTAGAGGCTTGACAAGCTCATGAAAAAAAAGAAAAGAAGAGAGAGCTCCATGATAGCATGAGCCTAAACTGTTACCAAAACTTGTTTTTCAAAATTTCTCATCTATCTTTAAAATTTCCCCTATGTGCTTCGTGAGTTTTCAAAAACCTTAATTTCTCTGGTTAAAACGGAGCTTGAAACTTTGTTTCTGTTTGAAAATTCAATCTATCTTCAAAACTTTCTAAAATGTTTTTTTAAAACAAAGGAATTTCATGGAGGCTTGGATATGATGCGTCCGCTACTACAAAATCCTGGATTGCCATGCTTGCAAACCCTTAGGAAAGCAGAGACCAATCCATAGGTTCTCATACCAAAAATCCTGAACTTATGAACCCCAAGAATCAGAATCAAAGATGAACAAGAAGTTCAATTCGCCAAAAATTCATCATCCCATCATTTCTTCTAAATCAAATTCTCATTCGATTGGAGAATCAGACCCTGAGAAAAAGGTCTAAAGTAGAAGATGACTACACTGGTAACTTCCCATGTAGTATTGGAGTGACTACCACAAGGAGCGTCACCGGGTCAAAGATAGTACGGTTCCTGTTGACTGTCACTTCGGATCTCGATTGTCAGAGACCTCTCAACCGCACTGACTCAAAGATAGCAGTGTCAGTTCGATGTCTTACGGATCAAAAGCATCGTACCGCTTACCCAAGGGATACTGGTCATTCAAAAGAATGATCCATCGAAAAATGTTTTCCTTCCCACCGTGTCTTAGGTGTCTACTTCTTTGCCATTCACTTGGTGTCCTAAGTGAATGCCAAAGAGGGGCAACAGTTGACATCCCCTCGAAATTCTGGTTAAAGGAACTCCTAAAAACCTCGATTCTAGTCTTAAAGGACCACACAAACTTTAGTAAACCATAAGCAACCTAGACCCAATTTAATTAACCCAAAACTACCCAAATTCTATCACAACTTGAAGCCCAATAGCTTTCCAACAGTCTAAGAATCGCTTGAATCGGATCTACGGATAAAAATATTTAACAAATGACAATTTAATCCCTATGAGACCCAACTGTTAGGCCTCGGGCCGGGCTGTAACGGCCCGACAGGACCAGAGGCGGCATTTATGATGCAGTTAATGCGTTTTATGATGTAGTAAACGCGTTTTCTTTAATTAGATAAGGCCAAAACTTCAAGATAAATAAAAAAAAATCCAAAAAACTCTAAAAAATCAGGAAAATCACCAATTGATTTCTATAAATACCCTATAAATAACCAGAAACCACAAAGAAATCCCTTAGAAATTCTTCGAATTAGAAAAATCGCCCAAAAATACCAAAAATAGGAAAGTCCCTTGGAAAATTCCTAAAAAATTAAGAAAAATCCCTAAGAATGAGAGAAAATGTTAGAATTTGTATTCAACCTCCAGAGATCCTAAAACCCTTATAAAACTAAAGAAATTCTCCTCCAATTCTAAGAAAAGCCTAGGTAGACCCTACCTAAAGTTCTCAGCTTTTCCCTTACCTTAGTAACTCTAGATCTTGGTCAAAGAACCTTAGATCTACCAATTCCAACAAACAAAAGGCATCCATAAAAAGGAGATGGTAGCGTAATGTCACACCCCAAGAATTTACAATACTGATATTCCTGAGATGCGATAGTCAAAACATATATACATCTCTTGATAGGACAATTCTATAGTGGCGAATTCTTACAAAGTAACAAAAGAAAGCTTAGGCACAACTACAATATCTTCCAAAGTTGCCCTTGACGAGTACTCAAAATGAAACCGCAGTTATCCTGAAAAATGTTTACCATAATTTGATGAGTTTGGCTACTTAGTAAGTGATCATCAAAATCCTAAAAATAATCATGAATGAAAGATATCAATATTTTCAAAAAGGAGATCTATTAACAGGAATCCATTAACAGTTTCACTTTCAAAAATGCATAATTAAGTATAATCCGAATAATTGAAATGCATATCACATTTTAACATCAATGCATAATGCAAAAGATTTCACAAAATACCCTACTGGTGTCCCAAGTAGGTCACCTATATACCCCATCAGCGTCCTGATGAGTCCACTTAATCCCTATCGGCGTCTCAGATAGGTCCACTTAATCCCTATCGGCGTCCCAGATAGGTCCATCTAATCCCTGCAGGTCCACTTATACCTCACCGGTGTACCGGATGAGTCCACTTAATCTCTACCAGCATCCCGATAGGTCCACTTATACCCCACCGGCGAACCAGATGAGTTCACTTGCATACTTAAAGTATTTTTAAATCTTTTTAAACATTCGAAAGCAGCAATATCATGTACTCAACATATCACTGAAATCACTAATATGAATTTCACTGAAACCATTAATAACAATCACTTTCAATAACATTTCAAAAATAACCAATCAAATATTTTGGGTTCAAATTTAGAAAGGTAGCAGTTCTTAAAGACATTCTAGCATAATTGCCAATCTAATATGTATAGAAAGATTCTTATCGAAATTCAAGAATATGGAATCATCACAATTTATGGGATGTCAATTCGCAAATAAATATTTCACAGACAATGCTATAATCAATTGCAAAAATATCAGTTTTCAAATAATAAGGCAGTCATTTGCACATGAAATTTACAATGTCTAAATATTAAAAAACAGTAGAAAGAATCTCACAATTTTAGTAAAAGCTGAAATATCACATTTATTTCTAATAATTTTACAGTATCTAAAATTTTCTAAGAATAGACAAGAAAAATAAATAAATTTATTTCTAAGAATTTACAGCATTTAAAATTTCTAACATAGATAAAATATCATAATTCTATTAAAAATATAATTTTTTGAGACAATGAGGTTGCTTGCGCATAAAATTTAGCGCGCCTAAAATTCGTGATAATAAGCAAAAGTAATTATTTCATTTCATTTAAAAAAAAAAAACAAATTATTTTTCAAGATAATGAGTTCACTTACCTAAAATATTTTGAGAGGGAGCTTTCGATAAAAATTCGGCTAGAGAGAGAGACCTCAAAATTTTCTAGGGTGGGAGTCCTCGCCTCTCGTATTTAAACTCTTACGACACCTTATAATAATATTTTATGAAGTTACACCTCATACACGAGGTGTAACGTTTATATTAAACGTAAAAGCTTTAAGTCCCACACAATTAAGGGACGTGTTAAAGGGAAGGTAAAAGGTTAACAAAAAGTGGTGATGGTCCCTAAGGACCATCATACTTATATGGACCATCACTTATAAAAGTTTCTTTCTCTCTTTTCTTTTTTTTTTTTTTTTTTGAAATTTTAGGATTATTATATTCTATCCTCCTTAAAGAAATTTAGTCCTCTAAATTTGTGTACCTGATTACTGAAAAAGATAGGGATATTTTTCTCTAATATCGTCTTCTCGTTCCCAAGTCGACTCCTCTCTTGAATGGTACTGCGATAATACACGGATAAAAGGAATCTCCTTCTTGTGCGACACTTGCACCCTTCTATCTAGTATCAAAATTGGCTGCTCAATGAAGGATAGGTCCTTCCTGATCGGTAAAGGTTTATATTTCACGATATGGGATGGGTCGGATTGATATTTTCGTAGCGATGATACATGGAAGACATTATGGACGTTTGCCAATTCGGGTGGTAAGGCAAGTCTTTAAGCGATACCTCCGATTCTTTCCAGGATCTCAAATAGTCCGATGTAACGTGGGTTCAACTTTCCTTTCTTATAGAATCTCATAATACCTTTTATTGGTGAGATCTTTAGTTAAACTCGATCACGTTCCTCAAATTCAAGATCTCTCCTTTGGTTATCGGCATAACTCTTTTGTCGACTCTGAGCTGTCCTGAGCCTTTCACGAATTAATGCTATATTATCTGTGGTTATCTAGACAATTTTTGGCCCCAAAAGCTTTTTTTCACCCAGCTCGTCTCAATAGATGGGTGACTTGCATTTCTTTTCATACAGGGCTTCATATGGTGGCATCTGAATACTGGCTTGGAAGCTATTATTATAAGCAAACTCAATAAGGGGTAAATGGTCATCCCAGCTTCTTGTAAAGTCAATGACACAGGCCCTCAGCATATCTTCCAAGGTTTGGATGGTCCTCTCCGATTGTCTATCAGTTTGAGGGTGAAAGGCAGTGCTAAAGGTGAGTCTCGTCCCCATGGCTGTCTGTAGCCTAGCTCAGAATTTAAAAGTAAACCGAGTATCCCTGTCCGATACAATATTGATCGGAACTCCATGCAATCGCACTATTTCCTTAATGTACAACTGGGCCATTCGATCCAAAGTATACGTTGTGCGAATAGGCAGAAAATGAGCAGCTTTGGTCAGCCGGTCCACAATGACCCAAATGCTATCATGTCCCGAATTTGTTCTAGGCAAGCCAGAAACAAAATCCATAGAAATGTGCTCCCACTTCCATTCTGGCACGGGTAAAGGCTGCAACAACCCAACGGGCCTTTGATGTTCAGCTTTTACTTGCTGGCATGTTAAGCACTTAGACACAAATAGTGCTACCTGTTTTATTCCACCAAAAGGTTTTCTTCAGGTCCTAATACATTTAATACTTCCGGGATGTATCGTATAACGAGAGTGACGTGCTTCTTCCAAAATAGCTTTCTTCACACTCTCATCATTCGGGACACAAATCCGACCTTTGAATCTTAGCAAATCCTCACTACATATAGAGAATTCATCTCTTTTTCCTTGCTTCACTTTTTCTATAATTGTTATAAGCTGAGGGTCTTTCTTTTGTGCCAATCGGATCTGTTGGATTAATTAGGGTTCTGCCTTAATGTTGGCAATCATACTTACCACACTATTAATGGACGGAGTCGAATGCCAATCGACTATGTCCTCTAACAATCTCATTTCTTGGATCATTAGATGAGCTAAGACTCCCGTAGATTTCTACTTAGAGCGTCGGCCATAATGTTCGCTTTTCCTGAATGATAATGGATTGTACAATCATAATCTTTTAAGAAATCCATCCATCTTATTTGCCGCATATTTATATCTTTATGAGAGAAGAGGTATTTCAAGCTC
The DNA here is from genome assembly GCF_000471905.2 of Amborella trichopoda. The sequence goes on along the minus strand of NW_006499617.1, from coordinate 4,293,427 downwards.
TTATGATCCGTGTATATTTCGAATTGCTCACCACATAGATAATGCCTCCATATTTTCAAAGTGAATACTATTGCAGCGAGCTCCAAGTCATGAATTGGATATTTTTTCTCATATTCTTTCAACTGTCTGGATGCATATGCCACTACTTTTCTATATTGCATTAATACATAGCCCAAGCCTTTATGTGAAGCATCACTATAAATCACAAATCCCCCACTCCACTCAGGAATAGTTAAAATAGGTGCTGAAGTTAATCGAACTTTTAGTTCTTGAAAACTCTTCTCACATTCACTTGTCCACTCAAATTTGACATTTTCTTTGTCAATCGAGTTAATGGGGTTGCGATTCGAGAAAATTCTTCTACAAATTTTCTATAATATCCTGCCAATCCCAAAAAGCTTTGAACTTTAGTCACATTACTTGCTTGTTTCCAATTAACAACGGTTTCAACCTTTGAAGGATCAACTGATAGACCTTCCTTTGATATGACTTGCATTAAAAATGTCACTTGTTCAAGCCAAAATTCACATTTACTAAGTTTGCATATAATTTCTTCTCTCTTAATATTTGCAATACCATTCTTACATGTTGCTCATGTTCCTTCGGATTTTTGGAATAAATTAAAATATCATCGATGAATACCACAATAAATTTGTCCAAAAAGGGCTTAAAGATTTGATTCATCAAATCCATAAATGCAGCCGGTGCATTGGTTAATCCAAAAGGCATGACTAAAAATTCATAATGGCCATACTTTGTTTTAAAAGCTGTCTTGGGAACATCTTCACTTTTAATCTTAAGCTGATGGTATCCAGATCTAAGATTAATTTTTGAAAATACTTGTGATCCTTGTAATTGATTAAATAAATCATCAATTCTAAGTAATGGATACTTATTTTTCACTGTCACTTGGTTCAACTGGCTATAATCAATGCCCAATCTCATGGTCCCATCTTTCTTTTTAACAAATAATACCGAAGCACTCCAAGGTGACACTGGGCTTGGTAAAACCTTTATCTAATAATTCTTCCAATTGTTGTTTAAGTTCCTTAAGTTCTGCAGGTGCCATTCTGTAAGGTGCCTTAGAAATTGGGGCCACCCCTGGTAATAATTCAATAGAGAATTCAATTTCCCTATCAGGCGGTAATCCTGACAATTCTTCAGGGAAAACGTTGGGAAATTCTCGGATAACCGTAGTGGTATTCAAATTTATCTCTTCCTTCCTATTTTCTTTGATATAGGCAAGAAAGCCTTGACACCCTTTTCAAAGGAGACGATTAGCTCGAATACAGGAGATTAAATATGATGGGGAGTCTTCTTTGATACCATTGAAGTAAAATATTGGTTGATTCGAAATACTAAAGGTAACCATTTTCTTAAAACAATCAATACTTGCATGGTATGCGGAACGCCAATCCATGCTTAAGATTACATCAAAATCTTGAATTTCGAGGAGTATTAAATCAACCAACAGTTCCTTTTCTTCTATCTTTATTACACATGATTTGTATACTATATTGGTGTTAATTGAATTTCCCATCGGTGTGGCTACCTCTTGAATGTATTCTAATTGTTTTGGTTCTACCTTTAAGTGGCATGCAAAGTGTGATAACACAAATGAATGAGTAGATCCAGGATCAATCAAAACATGAGCTACTTTTTGGAAGATAATAAGAGTACCTTGGATCATTGATTTTGTGGCTTGAGCATCTTGCTCGGTGATCGCAAATACTCTTCCCTTCATCTGAGGCTTTTGAGCTATCTCTTCCTGCTTTGGAAGCTGTTACATCTGTAAGCTAGGACATTGTCTAATCTGGTCTCTCAATTTTTCACATTCAAAACAGGCTCCGGTATTCCAATAACAAGGGCTGGATCTGTGGTTTTTCCCACATTTTTTACATGGTTCTATTTGGCTCTGAAGTGGTAAGGGCCTTGGCTTCTTGTTTGCCCTTTCAAACTGTTGTCGATTAGATGGTGTGGGTCTAACATGACTTTTCTGATTTTTCGTCTTTTGGTAATCTTCAAAATCTTTTTCGACAATTTGGGTTCGATCTACTATTTCAGCATAAGTTTTCAATTTCAAGACTGATATCCTGCTTCTGATAGCTTGCCTGAGACCCCTTTCAAATTTTTTCACCTTTCTTGCCTCATTGTTAATCATATGTGGTGCAAACTTGGCCAATTCAGTAAACTTGGCCTCATACTGTGCTACTGTCCGGTTTCCTTGGATTGATTCCAGAAATTCCATTTCTTTTTGGTCTCGAATAAAATCCGAAAAATACTTTTCATTAAATGTCTCTAGAAATACTTCCTAAGTCAAGGGTTTATTTTCTTTAACCAATACTCTTTTTGCCATTCGTCACTAATGTTGTGCTTCTCCTTCTAACATAAAAACTGCCAAGGACACCTTCCTATCATCCGGACATTCCATTACCTTGAATATTTTCTCCAATTGCATAATCCATCCCTCGGCTTTTAGTGAGTTTACAGCACCCTTAAAAGAAGGTGGGTTCAATTTCTTAAATTGTTCGATATCACTCCTACCATTTCTCGTAACTGACTGCCTGGGTGGATTGTTGTTTTCCATTTGATGTTGCATTAGAGCAACCATACTTTCCAAAGTTTGGTTTATTCCTTCTATAATAACTTGAACTATTCTGGATCTTGACTTCATCCCACTCTGTACATGCAATAAATGCAATTTTAAGTATATTCTTTTTTTTTTTTTTTATTTCTTAAGAATCTTAAACCTATTGCTCTGATACTGTAATTGTCACACCCCAAGAATTTATAATACTGATATTCCTGAGATGTGACAGTCAAAACATATATACATCTCTTAATAGGACAAATTTACAGTGGCGAATTCTTACAAAGTAACAAAAAAAAGCTTAGGCACAACTAAATATCTTCCAAAGTTGCCCTTGAAGAGTACTCAAAATAAAACTGCAGTTAATCTGAAAAATGTTTACCATAATTTGATGAGTTTGGCTACTCAGTAAGTGATCATCATAATCCTAAAAATAATCATGAATGAAAGATATCAATATTTTCAAAAAGGAGATCTATTAACAGGAATCCATTAACAGTTTCACTTTTAAAACTGCATAATTAAGTATAATCCGAATAATTGAAATGCATATCACATTTTAACATCAATGCATAATTCAAAAGATTTCACAAAATACCCTACTGGCCTCCCAAGTAGGTCACCTATATACCCCATCAGCGTCCTGATGGGTCCACTTAATCTCTATCGGCGTCTCAGATAGGTCCACTTAATCCTTATCAGCGTCCCAGATAGGTCCACTGAATCGCTGTAGGTCCACTTATACCTCACCGGCGTACCGGATGAGTCCACTTAATCCCTACCGGCGTCCCGGATAGGTCCACTTATACCTCACCGGCGAACCGAATG
>NW_006499617.1:4270681-4289989 GCF_000471905.2 Amborella trichopoda | reverse complement strand
TAACCATACAAATATTTTGGGCTCAAATTTAGAAAGGTAGCAGTTCGTAAAGACATTCTAGCATAATTGCCAATCTAAATGTATAGAAAGATTCTTATAGAAATTCAAGAATATGGAATCATCACAATTTATGGGATGTCAATTCGCAAATAAATATTTCACAGACAATGCTATAATCAATTGCAAAAATATCAGTTTTCAAATAATAAGGCAGTAATTTGCACATGAAATTTACAATGTCTAAATATTAAAAAACAGTAGAAAGAATCTCACAATTTTAGTAAAAGGTGAAATATCACATTTATTTCTAATAATTTTACAGTATCTAAAATTTTCTAAGAATAGACAAGAAAATAAATAAATTTATTTCTAAGAATTTATAGCATTTAAAATTTCTAACATAGATAAAATATCATAATTCTATTAAAAAGATTATTTTTCGAGACAATGAGGTTCCTTGCGCATAAAATTTATCGCGCCTAAAATTCGTGATAATAAGCAAAAGTAATTATTTCATTTCATTTTAAAAAAAAAAACAAATTATTTTTCAAGATAATGAGTTCACTTACCTAAAATATTTTGAGAGGGAGCTTCCGATAAAAATTCGGTTAGAGAGAGAGAGACCTCAAAATTTTCTAAGGTGGGAGTCTTCGCCTCTCGTATTTAAACTCTTACGACACCTTATAATAATATTTTATGAAGTTACACCTCATACACGAGTTGTAACGTTTATATTAAACGTAAAAGCTTTAAGTCCCACGCAATTAAGGGACGTGTTAAAGGGAAGGTAAAAGGTTAACAAAAAGTGGTGATGGTCCCTAAGGACCATCATACCTATATGGACCATCACTTATAAAAGTTTTTTTTCTCTCTTTTTTTTTTTTTGAAATTTTATGATTATTACACATAAATCGGAAGAGCGGCCTGATCTAAGCCTGAAACTCCGGTTTTGGGTCTTGAGAGATAAGTATATATTTCATTGTTTAATTTAGTTTGTTTTTCTTTATTTAATTCTCAGATTTATTTTATTTTTTCTGGAAAGTAATTTATTATTAGATTTAATTAAATTTGTAAGTGTTTTTAATTTTAAATACGGATTTGGTGCTGGCGCTGCCAGTAGACTCAGAAAAAGACCGGATCTGTATAGATTTGGGATTTTTCGAAGCCCATAATTCAAGCAACCCCACTTTCGCTACCGTCTAAAAAATAACTTAGTTTTTCCTAAGATTTGAGTAAATCTCATTACAGAAATCGGCACAGATCGAAGTGTAAACAACATTCGATTTATAAAAGGGTTACATTCAAACGTTCTCACTCCTTTGCATAATTGTGCACTCATGGTTGAAGGAAACTTGTTGAGAATTATTTTGAAAATTTCTTAACCAAAACATTCCCTTGGTTAGTAGACACAATTTGCGCTGTATTTCAAGACCCCTCTCTCTTTATAACAAAGCTGATCGAAGCCCCATAACATCAAATAATAATAATTTAACAAACAGAGCATTTTATATAAAATATGTTCAAAATATGCAAGTAGAAAGGCCAAATAAAATCTCAATATCCTCCTTCTTTATATACACTTCATTTAAATATATTCTATGCAATCACACTTTTGATCTCAAATTTTTTGTAAGTACATGGACATAAAGTTACTTCATCTAAATATTTTTTTGGCAATGAGACTCTTCATCTCAATTTAGAGAAAAAAGAATAAGTAAATAAACTATTTATTTATACTTTCTTGGCAATGAGACTCTTCATGTCAATTTAGAGAAAAAGAAAAGAGTAAATAAACTATTTATTTGGCCAGCCGTCCATCCACTGAGTATAAAATAAACATGACTAGAAAGTATCATCCCCATTTAGTTCCTACATATAAAATAAACATGACTAGAAAGTATCATCCCCATTGAGTTCCTACATTCAATTTGAGTTCGTACATGCAATTAGTATAGGAACGCCTCCTTCCTCTCTCATCTTCACCCGTAGCTTGAACATGCGAATAGTACACATCGATAGGAAACCGCAGCTTGAACATGCGAATAATACACATCTATAGGAAACCGTAGCTTGAACATGCGAATGGTACACATCTATAGGAAACCGCAGCTTGAACATGCGAATAGTACACATCTATAGGAAAGCTTCTTCCTCTCCCATTTTCACCTGCATCTTCTTTTCTCCCATCTTCATTGCATCTTCTTTTCTCCCATCTTCATCCGCATCTTTGAGGCTTCTTCCTCTCCCATCTTCACCTGCATGTCTGAGGCTTTTTCCTCTCCCATCTTCAAGATGCGAATAGTACACATCTATAGGAAAGGTTTCTTCCTCTCCCATTTTCACCTGCATCTTCTTCCTCTCCACCTGCATCTCCAAGGCTTCTTCCTCTCCCATCTGCACCTGTATCTTTTTCTTCTCCCATCTTTACCTGCATCTCCAACATACAAATAATAGGAAAGGGTTCTTCCTCTCACAACTTCACCTGCATCTTCTTCCTCTCACATTTTCACCTGTATCTCCAACATGCAAATAATAGGAAACGCTTCTTCCTCTCCCATCTTCACCTGCATCTTCTTCTTCTTTCATCTTCTACTGCATCTTCAACATACAAATAATCTTGAACTGCATTTCCAACATGTAAGTAATACAGACTCACCCACATCTCCAACATACAAATAGTACAGAGCTCCTACATGAAATTAGTATTCCTATCTTCACCTGCATCTCCAACATGCAAGTAATACAGACTCGTGCAAATAGTACAGACTCATCTGTATTTCCAACATGCAAATAATATTTGCGTTTCCAATATGCAAATAGTACAGAGATCGTATTCACAAGGTACCAAACGAAGTCCCTAGACATGCTTCTTAACGTTTTAACAGTAGTATAATAAAATCAATTCCATAGATAGTGCATAAGTCACAATCACCTACTTAAAGCCGAACAGTAAGGGCCACAGATCATAGTCACAAAACCAGTAAGGCTGACTCCCGAAGTAGCAGTCTCATTGCTCAGGCTAAGCCAATCCTATTGCATGAAACCTCTACCCTCATTCTGGAGGGAGGATAATGACAAGTGGGTACCCCACTTTATAATATCCTCATACACATACACACACACACACACACACACACACATCCCCAACGCACTTTGGGGTTTTCGTTAGGCAATGGCCATGCAAGACACGACCCTCTCCCTATGCCCTTTTGAGGAGAGAGCGTTATACTACCGTTGGGTGACCCAATGCGTAGTGCCTTTATAGATCTGGGGGGCGAGACCCTCCCAACTAATCACATCCTAACTCATGTCCTATCATGAGGAGTTACGGAAGATCTTTACTACCAGCACCATCATTGACACAGTAGGTGCCCATCTCTGTATCACATAAGCAGTATGGTACCATCATTCACACTGTAAGTACCCATTCCATTGTAGCATAACATCACATAAACAGTATGGTACCATCATTCACACAGTAGGTACCCATTCACATGTAGCATAACATCACATAAACAGTATGGTACCATCATTCATACAGTAGGTACTTATTCATATTTAGCATAACATCACATAAACAGTATGGTACCATCATTCACATAGTAGGTACCCATACACATGTAGCATAACATCACATAAACAGTATGGTACCCATTCACATGTAGCATAACATCACATAAACAGTATGGTACCATCATTCACACAGTAGGTACCCATTCACATGTAGCATAATCCGTGGTAATATAGCATTAGCAATGGGAATATCACGATAACAATGGCAATATCACACTTAAGCACATAGCACAATTTTTGCATTCATAAACCATGACATGCGCTCACAGTTTGGGTCGTAACTCTTGGACCAATTAGAGTTTGAAAACGGTTCCAGAACCATTTTTGTGCTAAACGCACCAATCTTTCAAAGGAAGATAGTTTGAATATAGTTGAATCTTATTTGACCCCCCAAAGGTTCATCAGAAGCCGCTGTACTCTGCTGTGTGCATGGAACAACGACATACCCTACTTTACAATGCTATAACTTTAGAACCGTGAGGAATTTAAGACATTTCCAAAAAAACCAAAATGCATTCCAAGACACATATCTTTCGAACAAGGTCAATTTTAAAGAATTTGGACTCCATTTGGTTGTTCAAAAGTCCGTTCCAAATAAGGTGATAGTTATGGTTTTTATCTAACTGCCAACAGTGACATCTTCACAAAATGATGCATATCTTCCAATCTATGAGGAATTAGATAATTTGTGCATGCAACGTTTAGTCCTTCCAAGGCTCTTTCAAATGACTATGTTTTGGCAGGAATTGGACTTCATTGGTTTGGTGGAAACTAGTGATTACAGTAGGGTTAGTGCAAAATCTAAGAAAACAGTCAAACAGTGACCTACCCACACAATTCGAAATATATCTCCCTTTTTGTAAAGAATTTCAATAAGGGCCAAACATGAACATTTTACTAGACTCACATAGCTTTTCAATAGTTATGATTTGAGGAAAATTGGACCTCGTTTGGCTATTCAAAACCCTTTTACAAAAACGGGTAAGTTTCTGGAATTTCACAGTGGTACTAAGCATGCCTCAAGAACATGCTCCATAACTTCAATCTCTTGCCCAAGAACATGGTAATCACAGTTTCCTCACAATATAACCACATAAACATACATTTCTCACACAATCATGATTCATGCCCTCAGTCATAACATTCACATTCATCATACCATAAAATCCCAACACATATACTTCCATTTCTTAGTTCACATACATAAGTTTCCATGCATCCTTATGACTATAGTGCAATGGTGAAGGATCCACTTACCTACACAATAATGGCGCCTTCTCACAACTCTGCTTGCATAGCTCCACCCCCACTCCAACAATGGCAACTTTCTCCCAACTTGCCCTAGAGAGAGAGAGAGAGAGATGAAGGGGAAAATGAGTGGCGTGAGAGAGGGAGCAAGCTTAAGTATTCTTGGAGGTGGGGTGGCTTGTCCAAGTGGTGCAAAAAGGCTTGCACATCTGAACACGTGGCTTCAAGTAAACATGCACTCTCTAAGTGGCGCTTACAACTCATGCATGCTAGGAACATAGGTGGCAGTGACCAGCCGACGATAGCCCATTCTTCGCACGACGTTACCACTTGCGCGTGCCGTGTGCCCTTCATTTCACAGTGCGCTTCTTCCTTTCGCCGCGCCATGCGTCCTTTGCTTCGCAAAGCGCTTCCCTTCTCTTTTTCTCATTTATCGTCGTGCGCCTCTACTACGTCTATCACTGTGCAACTTCACCCAGTGCTTACCGTCGTGCAACCACTCCTGTTGCGCTCCTCCCTTTGCCGCGCGCTTACCCTCCTCGCGCACACCATCGCCGCGCAACTCATGCTGCGGTGCGCGCCATCACCGCATGACTCTTCTCTCTTTCAATCCTGAGCAATAATTAGACATATTGTCTCAGTTACAGTCACACATATCACACTCACAATATGATCTGGTTGGCTAGATACACCACCAGATATACAGTAGAAAGTAACAGTAAGGAAAGAGTATAGTAACGGTAGAAAGTGGGCAGAGTAATAGTAGAGAGAGAGTAGAGTAACAATAGAGAGAATAGATTGCAGAGGAATGCAAGGGCTATAGAGCAGAAGAGGTTGCAGAGAAATGGAGACTGAGGGGGAAAACTCGCGGTGTCTTGAAATGAGCCTCTTCTTCCCTTATAGAGCTAACGGATGTGATCCGCTACAGGGTCTGAGGATGTCGGTGAAAAGATCGAAAGGTGTGAATAGAAAAAAGGTGACAAGATCGAAAGGTAGATGACTATTTTGTCGGTAAGAACTATTTCGTCGGCAGGAACTATTTCGTCGACAGAAACGATTTTGTTGATAGGAACCTTTTGGCAGGACTCATGTGCTTGTGAAGTGCAGTCTTCTCATCCTGGATGGTAGTATGATTATTCATCCCCTTTGGGATTGTCCATACTCTATGTCTTCATTTTCCTATGCGTAGTCTTCTTCATTCTATGTGGATGTAGACATTGCTTCTTCTTCTTCATCGAACATTTGCAACAATTTTCGTTTGAGTTCTTCTTTCGTAACTGTAGGATTTTGTTGCCTCATTTTGTTGATATAGGTGATCATATTAACTTCTTCTTTTGGAGGTGCAAGTGGTATGTTTTTCAATTTTATATTTTCGGGATTAATGGTCTTATTTTCATATACATCCCACCATTTTACATATATTTGTCTTCCGAGCTCTGGGATGTATTCCCAAGTATTAGTATAGTCTTCTGTTATTTGATAGAACCATTTCATAATCCATGGTACTTGATATAGAGCCATGAAATACATATGAAGGTCTATTCTAGTATCATTATTATTATATTTTATGAATTTCCTTTGAGAAGCTGGGATGTTAAGTGGTAATATTTCGGTCCCTGAACCCCATAATCGGAACCAATTTGTAAACCAGTTTGGGAATTCTCCTACTATTGGTATCTTTATTTGTATGAACCAAGTATGGGAGTTATTATTATTTTGAAATGCAAATACTTTATGTCAGGCTGTAATATATTCAAAGCACTGAAAATATTTATTAGTAAATCCTTCTGATTGCATTTTTCTTGGTTTTGAAAGTTCCATACTCCAGTCTTTATATGAGAGTATTCTTCGTATCTGGAATTTAGAGTAGGCTATCATATTTGTATTTTTCTTATAGAAGTGGACCAATGTAATTGATCCAGTTTCTAGGAGGATAGCTTCATAATATTCTCTAGTCTTATCTCCATCATTTGGATGTACATACTTATTCATGTAAATATTTGGTATTTCATATGGGTCATTATCTCTATGGATATTTTCTATTACCATAATGGGCATAAAAGAGGTTTTCAAAAACCTACGTTTTTTCTTCTATTGATGATGTTTTTGGTACTGGTTCAAGCAAGAATGTTATCTCTTGCGCTTGTTTTTTAATTATTTGATTGGGTGTTATTGGTGAGGTTGAGGCTATCAGAGCTCTACTTGGTACAGGGACTACTTCTATTTTTCCTTTCCCTTGTTGGTGGTGTTTTCTATCATCCTCTCCCCCTGCAAAAACTCAGGGGTTAAAAAGTCAGGAAGACAATTAGTATTTCCAGTGATGTGCTCAATGTCAAATTCAAATGAGGAGAGAATACCTTGCTATCGAGCAAAAATTTGTTTGGAGACTAGGTTTTTGACATTTTTTTTAAGAATATCTCGAGCAGCTTTACAATCAGTGCGGATATGAAATTTTTGATTGCGCAAGTCACTTTGGAATTTAGTGATGCAATGGACAATAGCAAGAAGTTCTTTTTTAACCGTTGAGTAATTTTGCTGTGTTGGATTCCAAACTTTAGAAGTGAATCGTACCAGTTGTTCAGTATTTTCAATTTTTTGTTTTAGGATTCCTCCTAATCCTACCTCCGAAGCATCACATTCAATTATTTTGAAAGCATCAGGGTTAGAAAGAGTAAGCCAAGGTAATTCTTAGGCTTTTATCTTTATTTTTCTTACTGCCATCGTATGAATATCAGTCCATTTAGGTGGGCTTTTTCAAAGTCTTGGAAATAATGGTTTAGCATCAATGGCTAAATCTTTATAAAAATCAGCAATATAATTTAAACAACCCAAAAACCTTTGAAGTTCAGTTTTATTTGTGATGATATCTGGAAATTTATTTGAAAATTCAATAGCCCTATCAATCAGGATTATGTTACCTTGAAAGATATTGTGTCCTAAAAATCTTATTTTTGTCTAGCAAAGACTAATCTTTTTTGCTGAAACTAGTCCTGGAGATTTTATTGCCTTAACAAAAATATGTAAGTGCTTAAATTGTTGTTCAATGCTTTCAGAGAATATTAAAACATCATCAATATAAATGATCATAAATTTTGTATAAGGGTTGAAGTTATCATTCATAATGTTTTGGACTTCTGCAAGAGCATTTTTAAGACCAAAAGGCATTACGTTACATTCATATTACCCAAAAGGGACATTAAAGGCAGTCTTATATTTATCCTTCTCAATAATTTGGATATGCCAATATCCAGATTTTAAATCAAATTTAGAGAAAATACAGGTATTTATAAGCCTATCTAGCAGATCTTTTTTTATTAGGGATAGGGTACCTAACCCATCTTAATGCTTTATTAAGCGGTTTATAGTTTATTACCAACCGGGGAGCTCCTCTTTCTATTTCAAAAGCTTTTTCCACGTAGAAAGCTAAGCAACTCCAAGGAGAGGAACTTTTTCTAATAAGTCTTTTCTGCAATAGATCAGCAATCTCTTTTTTGCAAATTTCTAAGAGTCGGGGGTTCATTTGTATTGGTCTAGCCTTAGTAGGGATTTTATTTTCATGAAAATCAGTTTCATAGGGTGGAATGACAATATGCTTCTTTCTGTCCCAAAAAGCATTTGGTAGTTCAGCACATATTTCTCTCTCAATATTATTTTTAATATTTTCTATCATCCTCTTATTCTCAGGAAGCAAGAGCTTAGCTTCTATCTGTTTATATTTAATTTCTTCTTTGAGGTAATATAAAAAATTTTCTTTATTAAAAATTGTTTCTTTGATATTGTTAATTTCTCTAGTCTTAGGTTTTTCAAGAAATTCAAATTTCACATTATGTCCATCTATATTGGCTTCAATTCTTGTACTATCAATTTTTATTGGGTATAGCATGTTTAAAAATGGTATTCCCAGGATTACAGATTGGCTTAATCCTTTTACCATAATAAAAGGGAACTCAAAGCAATTTTCATTATTACATACTGCAACATTTGAAAGTTTATAATTTATAATCATCTTGCTTCCATCTGCTGTATTTAAGACTTGAGTAGTCTTACTAAAATATTTAGTAGGAACTAGTTCTTCATTTATACAATTCCAGTCTGCTCCTGAGTCTATTAAAGCAAGGGTCTGGAAACTATATTATTTATGAACAATTATCTTTATCATGGTGAACCATTTTTGGGTAATTACTTTGTCAATAAGACTCACATAATTACAATCTTGTACCATATTAGAAGACTCTGGTTCATCTTTTATTACCTCAGGAAGAAATTCTTCTACTTCTGGGGGCAGAGGCTTTTTATAACTATTTATGATAGTATTAAATTCTATTTCATCGTCTAAATTGCCAGAGCTATCTTCAGGGTTACAGGCCAAATCTAGAATTTGTACCCTATTTTTTAGTTTTATTAGTTCATCGCGAACTTCATTGATTTCATGTCTTAATTCAGAGACTGTAGGTGCCTTATGATTATTATTATTTTTGTCTTCAACTCCCTAAGAATTTTTGTAAAACTATAAGCTTCTTGTGTACGAATTAAAGGAGGAGAAGGCTTTTTATTTATTTTGGCTATGTTTATATATTGGATAGGAGCTTCTCGCTTAGTCTCAGAATCAATTATTTTGTCTATTATATCTAGGATTAGATTTTCTTCTTTAGTAAGGGTATTGCAGAAACAATTAGTATTAGTATTATCTGAATCTGGCTACTTAAAATCAAATCTTCGTTTTCTATTTCTCCCATCAGCATTTCTATTTCAGAACTAGAAGAACTATCAGAAGACTACTTATTTGTTATATATTAAACAGTTGATCTCTAATATTATCAACTAATTGTAGGGCATCTATTTTTTTCTTTATTCTGCATTTATTCTTATAATGGCCTACTTTTCCGCAATATAACAAACAGGTATCCTTCTTCTTCCCCTGGTTCTTTAAAATTATTATTTTTTGGAAAAAAATTCTTAGAAAACTTGTCTTTGCCCGAAGATTTATTGGATCCTAGTTTATTGCTATATTTTCTACTTTTATATTTTCTTTTGTCATTGTCTTTGGAAGAAGGCATGGTGTTAAATCCAAACTGTTCACAAAAATCTCCTAATTCTTTTCTTCCAGTCATTCTTTGTTTTTCTAGCTGCCTTTTTAGTTTTAGATCTGTGCAGAGAGCAAGGCCTTCTGCACAAATTTCAGTCGAGAGTTCACTTAGTGTATATAAAGAATAGGGTATTAATCCTCCATGCTAATTTTTCAATCGAGTTTTGACCTTTTTTGCAAAAAGATGGGTTAACCCAACTATAAATTTTTCCTTTCAATGATCCGATTTACTGTCTTCTCTAGAAAGGAGTCTAGAGAAGAATACATCTTTATACCACTTATAGTGGGATAGTGTTAGGCATCTAAGATTAGAAAGTAGGTCTTCTGATCTAGCATCAAGTAACGCAGTACTCCCTACAAAGTGGAGAGTAATAGTATATATTAGAGTATTTACTGCATCACTTTCATTATTTACTATATCCTGGCCAAATTCATTTTTAACCGCCCACTGTTTTGTGGCAGTTAGTATTTCATTTTTTGTATTTTCTTCCACATGAAAATCCCACCATCCCCTTAGCCACCCTGTAAATCCACAGATAATGGCTTGGCTATTTCTTGATCATGATTTCCACTTATTTTACACGCAGTTGCGTATATAGTCATATGCTTCATTAGATCAAGTATTTGGTTTTCTGACATTCCATCAATATTCTAATTAACAATGGATCTCCCTGAGTAGGATACCGAGCTGGTAATCAAATCTTCTTCGAACTGGAGAGCTATAAGAGTAGGCCTAGAATAATACATTCTGGTTAGAGAAGTTGGTCTTACTTTCTTCCATAGTCTATTCTATTTACTTCAAGGCTTTCTTCTTTAAAAGCCTGTTCTATTTTTTGAATTTCATTATTAGATAAAGATTCCTCTTGAAGCGCCATGCCTCCTTGATCAGTAGCTACTCCTTTCCCTTTTAAGCTCAGTTTTGCCGGTTTCTTTACTAATTCATCAATCAATTCTTTATTATCGTCTTTCTTGTTTATTCCTTGAAGGCTAAACTGCCCTTTATTGAGCACTAGAGGAGGTTTGAGGTTTTGAGGTTTAGGCATAATATTTTCTATTCTCGTTGTTTGCTTTCCAATAGTCTGAAGGCAAATATTGGTATAATTATTTTGTTCAATAATATGAGGTATGGCATCTATTTTATGAGTATGATGTTCTGTCTCTTTTGGAATAACTTTATAGGGAGAAGCTTTAGTTTTTGGTTTATCTTCTAGTGCTCCTTTAAGTTGAAGGCTCTTTTCAGGAGGGTGAATACTATGTGCTTCTTCTCTTTTTGTTGTATGGAAGGTTTGATATTGGTTTTCTAGAGTATTAAGGCTAAAATTTGGAATTGGTATCTCCTTTTCTTTTAGGGTATATCTTAACCAATTAAAGAACTTTAAATTCTGTTTAGCTTTCTTTATGGATTTATTGAATTTTTTATGGAATGCATCCAACAATTCTTGGGTGAATTCAGCGAGATAACAATCTTGTATCTCTTTATTTTCTTCAGACAAGAAGTCGTTCTTGATTCCTTCTTTATCTATTTTGAATTTTTCTTCTTTCTAAAGAGCAAGGATATTAAAGTCTAAATCAAATGGTGTGTGTTCTTTATCTGGAGAGCTAGGTTCATATATCTTATACATTGGTTGCTGTATATGGCTGTTTGTTCTAGTTAGCCCATCTATTATAGGTCTTGTAGAATTTTTTCTTTGTTC
Organism: Amborella trichopoda; assembly: GCF_000471905.2. Next base: position 4,278,388 of record NW_006499617.1, on the reverse strand, counting down.
AGTTTGAGGTATAGACGAAATAGAGTGTCTTGATGGCATTTGTAAAGAACCTTCTGAAAGGTTTATTCGAGTTCGTGTATTTGAGTTAAACTGTATTTCTATATCCCCATCAGGATATCGAAGGTTCTCATTCAACCTGAGTTTTATTTCGTATTCTTTTAAGAATGTCATGGTAGCTATAATCTTCTTTTATTGGAAGTTTTTCCTGATGGGGCCTTAGACATGTTGATATACTGAACTAAGGCTTCTCTTTTAGCCTCTGGATCTGATATTTTGTCAATAATGTCTATAATCATATCTTCCTCTTTCGTAAGGGTGTTGAGACTTAACCCATTCATATCCATTATTGCCTTAGAAAAATTAAATTGGCAATTTTCTTCATCATCGGAGACTGAATCGGAACGGCTGATAATGATATCTTCATCATTAATTTCTCCAATTAACATTTCATTTTCTGAATCAGAAGAATCTGAAGTTTCATCTTTTATTTGTAGTATTTCAAATAATTGGGATTTAATATTATCAACTATTTTTAGAGAGTTAATCTTTCTTTTAACTCTACATTTATTTTTGTAATGACTTACTTTGCCACAATTATAACAAACGAGAATACTTCTTTTTCCCCTATCTTTAAAGGATGGTTTGTTTTGTAAGAATTTTCTAGAAATTTTTTCCCTTTTCTTTGAAGATTGTTTAAATTTTCTCTTTCTGAATTTTTCATGTTTTTCTTTATGTAAGGGTTTTGAAGGGGGTAGGGTATTATAACCAAACTGTTCACAAAAATCTCCCAACTCCTTTCTCCCCGTTATTCTTTGTTTTTCTAATTGTCTTCGAAGTTTTAGGTTTGTACGTAAAGCTAGACCTTCAACTCATATTTCGATTGACAATTCTCCTAGTGTAGAATAAGGAATAATTCCACCATGCTTATTTTTAAGCATTGTTTTTGCCGTTTATGCAAAAAGGCGTAGTAGACCAGCTATAAATTTTTCTTTCCGATGGTCTGATTTACTATCCACTCTTGATAGTAATCTTGAGAAAAATACATATTTATACCATTTATAATGGTGGGACAATTAGAAGAATTGATATTGTGTTTTACTACAATTCTTCTAATGTATACATAGAATAAGGAATAATTCCACCAAGTTTATTTACAGTGGTATAACTGTACTTATTAGTAGTAAGCTGAACTATTAAGTAAGTAGTCTAAAAAATCTGCAAGGTTATTTCAAAGTCGCTGTGAGCCAAAGATCACTAAGGCCAGGAAGAGCCAGGAAAGTGTAGGGACTGTTTCCAGTTGATTAGAACTAAATGGCAAATTTCATCAGATCATTATCTAATAAACAACTACTACTAGTAATACACTTCGTGTTAATAATAGAGACGAAGTAATAATAGATAATATAGAAAAACAAATCCAAAATTGGAATCTACCATAGGTACCCACAACAGATGTTTATAGTAAGGGAACTTTTGATTTCAAAAGTAGTTTTTCAATCAAAAGAAATGAAAAAAGTATCTCTATTATGGAAACTCAAGATAAATTCCAATTACTTTCTCAAAGAATGATCGATGATCATAAGAAGAAAGATTACAAATATTTGCATATTGGATTGGTAGAAATAGCTGTCAAACCATTGACAAGAACGAGATTAAATAATTTTGTTCTACTCAGTTTAAGAGACAGTCGACACAAAAGATTTACTGATTCTTTATTAGGAATAGTTGAATCTAGTCTCTGTAAAGGCCCAATATATTTTGTTTTCCAAATTTCTCTGTGGCCTTAACAGATCCAAATCTGTTAAAAGTCCCAACTCTAAACCTTAAAACTCAAGGTTTTAGAGTGGACCCAGGTTCTTAAAACTTAGCATTTGTTTATAGAATCTGTTACAAGGTAATGAATACTTTATGTCTAAATGCCAGGCAGATGGGCTTAAAAGGACAAACTGTATTTTTCCTGACAAAAATGGAAAAATCAAATTTAGTTATACCTAAGTCATTAGCATGGTCTCAAGTAAAATTATCAGAGCGTTGGTCTTTACGATCTGAATCCCAGACTAAAAATCCTGAAAATAAGACCCTGAACAAATCATGGAATACTTTTTACGGGGAGATAGTAATCCGTTTTCCATCTTCTAGAAGAGCCACACTAAGACTTGATAATTCAAGTATCAGGGATCCTCCTAGGAGTTCAACATCTTTAGTTCCACAATCTTAATATGAAAGAATACCCACTCGTAGAAGAACTGTTATTGAAAGACTTAATAGAACTTCAAACCAAGTTCAACAACCAGCCTATAGAGTAGACACTCCAAGATTTTCTGACTTATAAGAGCCAACACCCTCAGATCTTGATTTTGATATATGTGTTATTCAAAAAGAAGAATTCAAGATTGACAAAGAATGAATCAAAAAAGACTTCTAGTCTGCAGAAAATAGACAAATAAGAGAATGGTTCTTCAAAGAGTTTAAAGAGCCCGTTCAGGATGCCTTCCATTTAAAATTTAATAGGTTCATGATAAAGCACAAAGCAACTGCTAAATTTTTTAAATGGTTAAAATACATAGTAAAAGATTATGGAATAAAAATTCGAAAATTGAGGTAAATATGGTTGAAAAATCTTCTCAAACCTTTCAAACCACAAAAGGAGAGACATTTGAATCTATTCATCCCCCTGAAACTAGTCTACAACTTAAAGGAGAAAAGCTCGAGGAGAAAATTGAAGTCAAAGCCTCATCTTTTAAAATAGGACCTAAAGAAAGTGACCATAATATGGCCAAGCTTGAAGGGATATCACACATTATTGAACAAAATACTTATACAAATATTTTTCTCCAAACAATAGGGAATCAAACTACAAGAATAGAAAATGCAGTTAATAAGTTAAATCCAACTGCAGAAACCAAAGAGATTGGTAAGCAAAAAGAAGTTGTTCTATTCAAACCTCCTCCAACTATTGAAATAGAAAAGTTTAGCTTACAAGGAAAAAAGAAAAAAGAGGAAAATAGTGAATTATTAGATGAATTGGTTAGAAGATTGAAGAAATTGAATATCAATGAAAAAGAAAAAGGTTAGTCTTCCAAAACCAAGGAAGGAGATGTTCAAGTCCTACAAAAAGAACCAGATAAATAAATCTCTGAAATGGTGATTAATGATAGGGGAAAACGAAGAATTCCCGTTTGTTATAATTGTGGCAAAGTAGGCCATTACAAAAATAAATGTAGAGTTAAAAGACAGATTAACTATCTAGAAATAGATGATAATATTAAAGCCCAATTATTTGAAATACTCCAAATAAAAGATGAAACTTCTGATTCTTTTGATTCAGAAAATGAAATGTTAATTGGAGAAATTAATGATGAAGATATCATTATCAGCAACTCTGATTAAAACTCCGTTGACGAAGATAATCCAAATAAAGAGAAGCCTTACTTCAATACATCAACATGTCTAAGGCCCCATCAAGAAAATCTCTTGTTCCAACAAAAGAAGATTATAGTTTCCATGATATTATTAAAAGAGTAAGAAATAAAACTCAGGTTGAAAGAGAACCTTCGATATCTGAATTTAAACATGAAATCAATGAGGTAAGAAACAAGTTGATAACTCTAAAAACAAGGGTTCAATTCTTAGAGTTAACTCAGAAACCTCTCAAAGAAGAAACTGAAGAACAAAACATAGAAGTTGAATTTGATAATCTGGTAACTGAATATGATACCCCGTTACCACCCGAGGTTGAAGATACGCTTCCTAAAGAAAAAGCTGAAACCTCCAAAGCTAATATGAATGTGATAGTAAAGGTCCAGGATTGCAAATACATAAACCTAGTAGACAAAATAATAACCCAAAAATGGTTTACTAATATCAAAATTGTAGTTCAAAAGGAATGCAGTTTTCAAATTACTGCTCTGATAGATTCAGGAGCTGATTTAAATTGCATTAATGAAGGGTTAGTTCCAACAAAATACTTCAGCAAGACTACCCAAGTTCGTAACACTGCCGACGGCAGCAAGATGCTTATTAATTATAAATTATTAGATGCTGCATTATGCAATAATGGTGCTTGTTTCAAATTCCCCTTCATAATGGTAAAAGGTTTAAGTCAACCTGTTATTCTAGAGACTCCCTTCTTAAACAAGTTCCATCCAATTATTCATTACTTTGTAACAGATTCTATAAACAAATGCCAAGTTTTGAGAACCTAGGTCCATTTTGAAACCTTGAGTTTTAAGGTTTAGAGTTAGGACTTTTAACAGATTTGGATCTGGTAATGCCACAGAGAAATTTGGAAAACAATTAAAGTATATTGGGCCATTACAGTGACTAGATTCAACTATTCCTAATAAAGAATCAGTAAATCTTTCGTGTCGATTGTCTCTTAAACAGAGTAGAACAAAATTATTTAAGATCATTCTTGTCAATGGTTTGACAGCTATGTGTACCAATCCAATATGCAAATATTTGTAATCTTTCTTCTTATGATCATCGATCATTCTTTGAGAAAGTAATTGGAATTTTTCTTGAGCTTCCATAACAGAGATACTGTTTTCAATTGTTTTGATTGAAAAACTACTTTTGAAATCAAAAGTTCCCCTTACTATAAACATCTGTTGTGGATACCTTTGGTATAATCCAATTTTGGATTTGTTTTTCTATATTATCTAGTATTACTTCCTTTCTATTATTAACACGAAGTGTATTACTAGTAGTAGCTGCTCTATTAGATAATGATCTGATGAAATTTGCCATTTAGTTCGAGTCAATTGGAAACAGTCCCTACACTTTCTTGGCTCTTCCTAGCCTTAGTGATCTTTGGGTCACAACAACTTTGAACTAACCTTGCAGATTTTTCAAACTTCTTACTTAATAGTTCAGCATACTACTAATAGGTACAGTTATACCATTGTAAATAAACTTGGTGGAATTATTCCTTATTCTCTGTATACACTAGGAGAATTGTAGTAAAACACAATATCAATTTTTCTAACTGTCCCACCATTATAAATAGTATAAAGATGTATTTTTCTCAAGATTACTATCAAGAGAGGAAAGTAAATCAGACCATTGGAAAAAAAAATTTATAGCTTCCTTATTCTCTATATACATTAGGAGAATTGTCAGCCGAAATATGTGCTGAAGGTCTATCTTTATGTACAGACCTAAAACGTCGAAGACAATTAGAAAACAGAGAATAACGGGGAGAAAGGAGTTAGGAGATTTTTGTGAACAGTTTGGTTATAATACCCTACCCCCTTCAAAACCCTTTCATAAAGAAAAGCATGAAAAATTCAGAAAAATTTAAACAGTCTTCAAAGAAACGGGAAAAAATTTCTAGAAAATTCTTACAAAACAAACCATCCTTTAAAGATAGGGTAAAAAGAAGTATTCTCGTTTGTTATAATTGTGGCAAAGTAAGCCAGTACAAACATAAATGTAGATTTAAAAGAAAGATTAACTCTCTAAAAATAGTTGATAATATTAAATCCCAATTATTTGAAATACTACAAATAAAAGATGAAACTTCAGATTCAGAAAATGAAATGTTAATTGGAGAAGTTATTGAGGAAGATATCATTATCAGCAGTTCTGATTCAGTCTCCGATGATGAAGATAATCCAAATGAAGAAAATTGCCAATTTAATTTTTATAAGGCAATAATGGATATGAATGGGTTAAGTCTCAACACCCTTACGAAAGAGGAAGATATGATTATAGACCTTATTGACAAAATATCAGATCCAGAGGCTAAAAGAGAAACTTTAGTTCAATACATCAACATGTCTAAGGCCCCATCAGGAAAAACAAAATCTTCTCTTGTGCCAACAAAAGAAGATTATAGTTTCCATGACATTCTTAAAAGAGTACGAAATAAAACTCAGGTTGAAAGAGAACCTTCGATATCTGAATTAAAACATGAAATCAATGAGGTAAAAATCGAGTTGATAGCTCTAAAAACGAGGGTTCAAATTTTAGAGTTAACCCAAAAACCTCTCAAAGAAGAAACTGAAGAACAAAACATAGAAATTGAATTTGATAATCTGGTAACTGAATATGATATCCCGTTACCACCCGAGGTTGAAGATACCCTTCTTAAAGAAAAAACTGAAACCTCCAAAGCTAATATGAATGTGATAGAAAAGGTCAAGGATTGTAAATACATAAACCATGTAGACAAAATAATAACCCAAAAATAGTTTACTAATATCAAAATTGTAGTTCAAAAGGAATAAAGTTTTCAAACTACTGTCCTGATAGATTCAGGAGATGACTTAAATTGCATTAATGAAGGGTTAGTTCCAACAAAATACTTCAGCAAGACTACCCAAGTTCTTAACACTACCGACGGCAACAAGATGCTTATTAATTATAAATTATCAAATGCTACAGTATGTAATAATGGTGCGTGTTTCAAATTCCCCTTCATAATGGTAAAAGGTTTAAGTCAACCTGTTATTCTAGGGACTCCCTTCTTAAACATGCTCTATCCAATTAAAATTGATGATACAGGGATAGAGGCTAGTATTGAAGGACATAAGGTTAAATTCACCTTTATTGATAAACCTAGAATTCATGAAATTAATAGTATTAAGTCCATCTGCCTAGTATTTGGGCATAAAGTATTCATTACTTTGTAACAGATTCTATAAACAAATGGCAAGTTTTGAGAACTTGGGTCCATTTCAAAACCATGAGTTTTGAGGTTTAGAGTTAGGACTTTTAACAGATTTGGATCTGTTAAGGCCACAGAGAAATTAGGAAAACAATTAAAGTATATTGGGCCATTACAGTAACTAGATTCAACTATTCCTAATAAAGAATCAGTAAATCTTTTGTGTCGATTGTCTCTTAAACTGAGTATAACATAATTATTTAATCCCGTTCTTGTCAATGGTTTGACAGCTATTTGTACCAATCTAATATGCAAATATTTGTAATCTTTCTTCTTATGATCATCGATCATTCTTTGAGAAAGTAATTGGAATTTATCTTGAGTTTCTATAACAGAGATACTTTTTTCAATTGTTTTGATTGAAAAACTACTTTTGAAATCAAAAGTTCCATTACTATAAACATCTATTGTGGGTACCTTTAGTATATTCCAATTTTGGATTTGTTTTTCTATATTATCTATTATTACTTCCTCTCTATTATTAACACAAAGTGTATTACTAGTGGTAGTTGCTCTATTAGATAATAATCTGATGAAATTTGCCATTAAGTTCGAGTCAACTGGAAACAGTCCCTACATTTTCGTGGCTCTTCTTGGCCTTAGTGATCTTTGGGTTGCAACGACTTTGAACTAACCTTGCAGATTTTTCATACTTCTTACTTAATGGTTCAGCTTACTGCTAATAAGTACAGTTATACCACTGTAAATAAACTTGGCTCTGATACCATAAACAACAGAACAAAATAAACAACAGAACACAACAACATACAACAGAACAATATCAAAGTAACAATAATCAGGATAGAACTTACATATCACAGATACAAAAGCTGGTAAACAGCCTTAACTGCTCGGGAATATACTTTGGCACCTCGTCCCAAAAGCAATCAAACATGAAATTTCACACTTTTACAGACTCACAGAAGAGAAGCTGGATGGTATGATACACCACCAGATATACAGAGAGAGAGAGAGAGAGAGAGAGAGAGAGAGAGAGCACTACAACACTAACTGAGCTCTTTCTGCGTACAAACTAC
>NW_006499617.1:4213575-4267651 GCF_000471905.2 Amborella trichopoda | reverse complement strand
ATTAATGTCAGCTTGGGTTGAAAATCCTATTATGGCTAAATCTAGAATGTGTTGCACGTTTGAACTTACATGTCAAATGAGACTCATGGTTTTGTGTTGTTAGAATTCTTGTGGTCTAATAAAAATGTAAAAGGCTTGAGAACGCTTTTCAATATAAATATTCTATACACTCTTAAATATTTTATAATACCAATTTGAAGTTTTTAGTGTAAATTTATAAGTTGGAATTAGTGTCTCTGTCACTCTCTTCAACAATTCTCTCTTTTTCTTTGTTCTCTTCCCCCCCTCCCTCCTCTCTCTCCAAACGTAAACTCTATTGAATTGATCGGTTTTCTATCATTTCTATTTTTTTTTTTTTTTTGTACTCTTTGTTGTTTTTTTTTTTTTAGCTAGTTCCCCAAGAAAGCTTTTTTATTTTCCATTTTTTATTTAAAATGTAGTTCAATAAAATAAAAATTTGTTTGGAAAAAGTTTATTTAGAGCTGAGCTTTAAACAATAAAATTAGAGCCCACTTAAAAAATTACATTAGAAGTGGTTGTTTTGATGCTCAAATATCTTCAAATTAATCATCTCAATATCAAGATGCATGGACATGAAAAAAATAGATTTCAAGTTTTGAAAATAGTGTATCTTGAAACACAATTTTAGACCGTCAATTTTCAAGATTTTCATAGATCTGCTCGACCTATACTAATTTTGAAGCTTTAAATTTTGTAATTAAAGATGAAGATATAATTAAAAGTTATCACAAATATTTTAAGGTGGGCATTACTTGGATGTTTAGAGCATCTGCTCTATGCAAACCGCACGCTTTATCAAAACCAAAGTAGTGATTTTATTTTGTCAAATGTTTGTATCATGTGTGGAGCTGATGAGACTACAGATCATCTTTTACCGCAGTGCCCATTTATATTGGGTTTATGGAACTGCTAAACTTGCATATTCAGGTGCCTTCCAACATGAAAATGGTATTACAATAGTGGACGTTTTCAGGTATTTCAAAGATTGATAGAATCCTTTGCAGATCAATTTGGGTAAGTCTCAAGTGGAATAAGAGAATCTTTGAGGATGCCATTATTGAGTTGCCAATCATTTAATCAAATGAAATGTTCTTCGCATGGCAGCTGATTGGATTTTAATACAGATTGTAGATTTATTCCCAGAGCCTAATCACAGTAAGCCCTAGGGAAGTATCCAATGGAGAAGTTCTTCACAGTGGTCCTCATCACCAGTAGGCCTTGGCTTGAAAGTTTGACTAAAATCAATTTTAGAGAGATGTTGGGTTTTCGGAGGAAGATGCAGGTCAGAGAAAGCGTGTGGTCTGCTTCTTTCTCGTGAGGCCCGTGTCCATGCCTCGAAGGAGCTTGGGCTACGGAAGCAAGTTTTTGGCATAAATTACAGTGGAAATCCTGTCTCCTCGATGAAAAATGGTGAGGATAAATGTGGTCGAATTATGAGAAAAATTCATTTCCTGAGATGGATTTTGGTGACAATGATGGGGTGTTCTCAGGTTTAAACTACAGTGGAGATCATCTCCTCTCGCTGTGATTGGTTTTGGTCAGAATAAGTCTGATAAGGTGCTTTCCGGTATAAATTAGAGTAGAAAACCCAAAACTTTGATGATAAATAGTAGTGGAGAGAAGTGGGGTGGAACATTTTTGGCAAAATTCTGGTATAGACACTTCGATTGCTTTGTCTCCTAGGGATTTTCATGAAAATAAACCTGATCAGGTGTTTATCGGTGTAAATTCTGGGGAAAATGGTGTATTGGCAAAGAGTTATATGGGAGATTACTATAAACGCGAAATGTGAAGTGTTAAATCCAATGGAAATTTTCAAAATAATTCCTCTCAGGTGCTTTTGGATGATTCTGAGGTCAATCCACTTTTAGCCAGTGGAAAATAAATTTGATCAGTTGCTTGAAAATCAATATGAATAAGATGCTTTTAAGAATTGGTTCTGGCGAAAATTGGGCTTCAAGGATGAATTTCAATGAAAGCATTGCTGTTTGCACATGATCCACTGCCCTTGAGACTGATCAATTTTAGAAAGAGAGAAAGGAAAGTGGGACTCACAAATGAAGTTGTACCCACATTCAACTGTCTACTCCTCTTCCCTCTGCAGCCAACGGGACTCACAATTTTGCTGGTCCCACGCAGTTCTATACGTGGCTATGCCGTGAGCGTTCCGCAAGATGGCCGGTTGCTCTCGAAAATATCTTACATTTTTTTATTTTTTATTTTTTTATTTTTATTTTTTATGATTTAAAACAATCTTAAGACAATGTTACTTAACATTTTATGATACCATCATACATATGGGATATGAAATAAATAGATTGGACCATTGTGTACGTCTTGAAGAGTGAGAGTAAATTCACAATACTTTCATTATACGTAGTATATATATCTTAATAGTTAGAAATGACTTAGAAACGATTGATAAAACTAAGTCATGACTTTCTTCTCGGCTTGAGATGAAGGATATGGGAGAAGCATCTTACGCTCTAGGCATAAAAATAACTAGAGATAAGAAAAAAAATTGTTGTGTTTGAGCCAAGAGAGATATCTTGGCTCTGTCCTCAAAAGGTTTCAATGGAAAATTGTAAACCATTAGAGTAAAGTTGACTAAGAATGATTGTCTAGTAGAAAGATAAGAAAAGCTTAACATTCGTTATGCACAAGCTATTGGTAGCTTGGTATATGCAGTAAGATGTACAAAACTTGAAAAACAGTAAAAAGAATTCTAAAGTACATTAAGAGAATAATGCATCTAAAAATGTGTTTTCAAGCAGATAAGCTTGACATTATATGATATTAAGATGTAGATTTTGATGAGGATAAGGACGATAGTAAGTCCACCTCAGGACATATTTTTCTCTTTGGAGGGGCAGCTGTTTCTTGGTGTAATAGGAAACAAGGGTGTATAGCAAGGTACACACAATAAGCAGAATACATTGCATGTAGCACTGCTTGTACTTCCGTCGTTTAGATAAAGCGCTTCATAGATGACTTGAAGCTGCAAATAATTGACAAACCGATCCAAATATTTTGTGATAATCAAGCCGCAATTAAATTATTTCAAAGTGGAGCAAATAACTCCAAAAGAAGACATATAGATGTCCAATATCACTACATTCAAGATGTAGTTGAGAAATGTGAAGTAACTATTAGTTACTTGCCCTCTCAGATATGATCGTTGATCCATTAACAAAGGGTATAAGTGTTGAACTACTATCTAAGTACATGAGCTTAGTGAGACTTAAAAAATGTTTAAGTCAGACAGTTTTCATGAGTGAGAAATCCGCATTAGCGTGAAAAACCTCATGATAAACTAGCTTAATTGGACTTAAAAATATTTAAGTCGACAGTTTTCATGAGTGAGAAATCCGCATTAGCGTGAAGATCCTCTTGATAGACCAACATAATGGACCTAAAAATGCTTATGTCAGATAATTTTTCATGAGTGATAAATCCGCATTAGCATGAAAATCCTCATGATGGACATTTGTTCAGTTTTTCATGAGTGATAAATTCGTATTAGAGTGAAAATCTTCATGATAGATGACAAATCCGCATTAGTGTGAAAATCCTCGTGATAAACGTTTGTTATGAGAGGCATATCCGTAAAAGCGTGAGAAAAACTTCATGACAAGATATTTTCTTAAAGGTCGTATGCATGTGGCTTATCATGTTTGGCCGTCATAACCAAGTGGGAGATGTTAACATATATGGATATGAGGCCTTACGTGTCTTAGCTTACATTTATGGGAATTCCATATATCCAGCGGTCATATCAATATAAACATAAAACATAACCCTTCATCCAACGGTCATATCCATATGAATGTAACCCTTCAGAAACCCGTTGGAGATCAAGAAACCTTTCATTTCTCAGAGACCCGTTGGAAAAATACAACGGTTACCCCTTCTTCTCTCTATAAAATGGGAAGCCACAGAGATGATGTGTACAACAAGAAAAAGACGTACATCTCTCTAAAAGACGAGCGATCACCAGCCTCACAACACCCTTCTCTAATCTCAGGTTTGATCTTATACTCGCTCCATCAAATTTTTGCTAACAATTGTTGGAAGGATTGAAACTTTATATCGGGTTAGGGGGCAGGGTACTCTGCCGATGTCATTGCTTCGAAAAAAAAAGGGAGACTAAAATCCCTGGGAGACATAATCCTATTTTTATTGGAGATTAAATAGTTGTTCTCTTCCTTATCTACCAAGTGGTGCCACGTTTATAGGGAATCTAAATACCGAGGCTAACTCCTTGGCCAAGGGTGGTACTCATCAATCATCGTTGGTAGTTGCCAATTTTGTATAATTTTTGTATGTCTTCGTTCTTTTTCTTTCTAATACTTCTTTTGGGGATTCAGTAGAGGAACAAGTTTGTATAAGGTTCAACCTTAAAACGTAGAATTAAAGTGCACCTAAAAAATCATCGGGAAAAGCAGTTTTGATGTTGAAAACCATCTAATTAATTATCTCGACATGAAAAATACATGAACATGAAAAACAAGAGATTTTGATTCCCAAAAACTAGTGCATCTTGCAACGCATTATCTGGACCGTCCATTTTCAAGGTTTTCATATATTTATAGATCTACTTGATTTGAACTATGATTGTAATAACTCCATGATTTAAATAATATTCAACACTCTTGTCAAAAAGAAAAAAAGTTACAATCTTATACAAACCACCCTCCTAAAGTAACCAGTTAACATTCAAAAAAGAAAAAAAAAAAATACAAATATCTTGCCAAATTCTAAAACTCGTGAAGCATTGATATTCAAAATGCCAAAATATCTCACAAGGTGACTCTAGATCTTTGTTTATTTTTTAAAATTATTATTATTATTATTTTGATCGAGACTTTGTGAGATATTGATGTTTGAAAATACAAATATCTCCCAAACCATTTCATAGGGCTACAATAGGGTTGACAATGGGCCGGGTGACCGCTTTAAAAAAATAGGGCCTAGGCCACAAACTGTGGCCAAGCTAGAGCTAGTGCCAATCCAGTTTGGCCTGGCTTGGCCCGACCTTCCTTTTTTTTCGCCCAGCTTGGCCAGCCCTATGAGAAAAAGGTCGGGCCAAGGCCAACGCTAGCCCCGCCTGTTGCCATCCTTAGGCTATGAGGGAAAACAAAATTAGAAAACTGTCACCCCTACAATTTTTATTACAGCATATCCTTTTATTTGAAATTAGGACAAAAATAAAAAAAAACTGAAACGATAAATAGTGCACTCCCCTTTCTTTTTCTAATCTTACCTATTTTTATTACAACATATCCTTTTATTTGAAATTACGACAAAAAAAAACAAAAAAATGAAACGATAAATAAGGCAGGACTCCCCTTTCTTTTTCTTATCTTACCTAGTCAAAAATAAATTATCAATGAAGTATTCAAGATGAGTATATAATCAGACCAAACAAGCGAAATATTGGATAGTGCATAATTCCCCTCTTTTACTTCTCTTACCAAGTAAATAATCAATTATCAATCAAGGATACTAAATGACAGTATAATCAAACAAGCAATCAAAGGAACACTATTTATGAGAGTTATACCCGAATACTATTCTCGTAATAGAGCCAGCAAAAACTGCACAGGTGATTATAGCAATTTATGTGAGTTAATGGAAAGCCACTCACTTAAGAAGCAAGCAGGACCATCATGGCTGCAATCTATGGATGAACAAGAAAGCTATAAGATATCCTCCTCCCAAGGGAGGATACAATCCATTTCCTCCCTGTCCCTAGGGAAAATCACATGCTATAATATTTTATGGATCTCAAGCTTTACAACTCCTAGTATAATCTTAACAAGAAAAATTTCTGAAATAAACTCTGTACTAAATAAAACTAATGCCTCAATTAATAAAGACAGTCCAATTTTTTAAGGGTATTCAAGTGTCACAAAACTTAAAATTCAAAATTTTCTTTTAAAAATAATCATTTAGTAATTATTATTCAAAATTTTTGTTTAAAAATAATCATTTAGTAATTATTATGTGTATTCCCATATTTTAGACTAAAAATATTCTCCTAAATAGCCATTTTCAGTGAGAGAGGAGATGCGCAATAGCCTCCCTAGAGAGCATAGAATATGCGTTCAATAAGAAAAACACAAGTCTAGCACGAACCAAATATAAATGGCTATCAATGCCACAATGGCAATATTACTCCCAATCAAAAAGCCCATCCTCAACAAGGGAATTTTGGGTCCTCAAAAATAAAATTAGGTTGAAACAAAAAAAAAAAAGAAAAAAAGAAAAGAAAAAGAAAAACACCAGTTGGCATTAAAAAGAGTGAGGAAATATTATGTCCCAATGAACGGTTCACACCATCCACTGTCCACAAGATCATGAAGTCCCCATCCAAACTGATACAAATAAAGTATCCAAATGCCCGGGAAATAATGAGCTTTGCATTACTACATGAATAAAATGCACAACATAAAATCAAATCAAAGTGAAAATTCATCACCCCTTCAAAAGAGGTAAGAAAGCAACCAAAAAGAGACAGCAAACCAGTACAAAGAATGACTAATATACAATCTGTGAGACATACATTCAAAATAAAAAGAAAAGAATGAAGTAACAACCATTAAAATAACTCTGATTCTACAGGAACACTTTCGCTCAGTGCTGCAGGTTTAGTTTCATTTGGTCCTCCAGGCTTATTTTCACTTGGAATTTCAGGCATAGGTTCACTCGATGCTTCAGGCTTAGTTTCACTCGGTGCTTCAGGCTCAGAAGGTGGGACCTCTGGTGTTTCTTTTGGTTGCGGAGAAGCTTCTATGAGAAGTGGTTTGCTTTGTTGCTGTGTCCCTTGAGGAGTGGGAGTTGGTGGCTTTTTAGCTGTGATTGACGAAGGTAGTGAAGGCATACCCGGAGGAAGAATCTCAATTGGCGGTTTCTTGCCTGCCTCTGCTAAGCTTGTTAGCTTTGGTTCCTCTAAGGATGCAGCTGATTGCAGGTCCAGTTTGACTAATTTGTAAGTGGGAATGTTGGAAAGCTCCTTCTGTAACATGGTGTTCCACGCCTGAACCAGGCTCTTAAGTGATGGGCGTCCATGAGCCTAGAGAGAGGAACATTATTTTCAGAGGCGATGATAATGAGTAGACAGGAGAGGGAAAGAAAATGCTGTCAAGGGTTCAAATTAGAGAACTTTGCAAAAGCTGTCACTACAAGGGGAGGCCACGTCCTCACCCCTCCCATCCCCCCCACCCCCTGGGGAGCCCCCCTCATCCGCTCTAGCGCACGCACACACACACGGATGTTTGTTTGTATAAAAGAGTGGCTATTGTCATTCTAAATAGTAATGGTAACAGGGCAGCTTCACATTTCTCACACAACCAGTGTATGGGACTTGGCACACTAGGGCATCCAAGGTCAGTTCTCAATGAAAAGAAGTGGGAGATTGCCCATAGTACCTGAAGACACACCTGAACCCCACCACCAGTGACCAGAACAGGCTGTGGATGCCACCATGATCAACCAAATATCCCATAACGAATGGTGTACGGTATACTTCCTTTTTTCTCAAAGCTACAGGTAGTGCTTTAGATCTTGAAAGTCAAAGGCCTAAAGAGAAATAAGCGGTTATTTTTTACTTTCAAACCCATGACATTATGCAATGTGAAAGAAAATTACATGTGAATGGAGAACAGCCTCTGCTAGCATGCCAGTATCCTGCCATGTCTTCTCCATGAGAGTATTGTCTCCCAATACCGAAGCCGCAAATGCAGCCTCACGTCCTTGGCCTGCTGAGATCAGATTATTTACTAGAACCTGGAGAGAAAAACAAAGAACATGTGAGAATTTCAAATAACAGAGTTTCAATGACTACACATGAAATCCGTGTAGCTGCACAATGCACATCTATGGGCACATGTTTAAATGCAAGCAAATAGGCCTGACTTGGCGGATTTCCATCTATGCATGAGAGTATAATTGAGGAAGGCCAAGTATATAATAATCCTAAACAGGATATATAGAAAAACCATACTCCTAAAGGCACCACCACCTAGTGAAATGGGCGGCGATAGAGAGAGTGGACCCACAGGCCCACTCCCGCACTCTCCATCAGCACTCATCATTCTACTTAGCAGTGCTGTGCCTAAGGACCATGGTAGTTCCATAGTCCTAAAGAAAATAGTGTACGCTTTCTTTAGAAAGAAAGGGCTAAAGCATTATGACATACACTCAAGCGTGTCAACTCTCCATGATTTGCAAGTCGTAGTGCCAACCCTCTCAACTCTTGACCCTTCAAAGCCCCTTTTACAGAACCAGCAGCAGCCAGCCTCTTAAGAGCTTCCCGAGCAATATCACCTTGTGCAGTTGCATCAGCGGCATCAATAAGATCGAGAAATTCTTTTGCAAATTTTTCTATTCCTTGGACAGTATCTACTAAGTTTTCTGCTTTAGCTGCTAAATTGAGGATCTCTGTTACTTCTCTCCCAACATTTTCTTGCCCAATATGCCTGCTATTGCTCATGGTTAATAGACATTGAAGTGCTCGTTTCAGATCATTGCTCTGCATTGCCAAGTCAAACTCCAACCTGGAAAAACAGGAATAAACTATAAATCCAATTTATAAATTTAAACAGATTAGGAAAGAAAATATATATTAAAAACAAAAAAAACAAAACACTATCTTCATCTTTATGCAAAGGGTTAATAACTTTATGAATGGACGGCAAACCAAAAGAGGAGGTTAATGTGATGCAAGCCAAAAAAACACAACTATAAAGGCAAAGTTCAGAAATGCCATGTAAAAACTCGGCAATGCGTTGACGCTGAGGGTGCTCTTGAGTTGTAAACCTCTTAGATATTCCAGGCAAGTGAAGAGCTTCAGTTGCGTATCCCATTCCAAGCAAAAATTGAGCCAAGTCATCATGGTGCTCCCTAGCAAGCCTACTAGCCCTGTAACAGGCAGCAGCATGATAAGTTCTTGACACGGGTGAGCCTATGAATGAAAGAGGTCAAGAAGATATACCATTTAACCGCACTAACAGCATCCCCATAGGCAGCAAGACAGCGGCAACGGATACCTGGGTGGCTAAGAGCTATAGCATGGGCACACATGTACCTGAGATAGGGAAAAGAAGTATAACCAAACTTGGAGATGTACTCACTTTTAGGAACTGTGCAGCAATCTCTTAACAAATTACTTTTATACAATAGAAAATGGAAAAAGGTTACATTTGAAACAAACATCCCATACAAGATTCATATAAGAAAGATTCATATAAGAAGGCCCAAGATTTTGGAGAAGATTGCATTTTAGCAAATTCCTATGGTAATTAGTATAAACATGAGTTGATCAAGAACAGCAAATTCAACCATGCATGGAACATAAAGGTCCACCTTGAAGCATCATGTATTGGATCCACCCATTAAGCCAATGGTAATCTGATGGAAATTGTTCTTTATTTTTATTCAACTTTAAAGGATGTATATTATAATTTTTTTTAGGGTCTATTTTTAGTGTTTTTAGTTTTTTTGGGATTCTAGGGTTTTTATATTTTTTTGTTTATTTCATGGAAGCTATGCACAAGCACTATTTATGAATACTATACATGGGTACTATTCATAGGGGCAAATTTGTTATTACGAAATTTAAGTTTAAGTTAGGACCTTTTGGTCAAAAGTTAATTGTATGAGCAAATATTGTCCGAAACAATAATTTTCCATTAGAAAGAATGTCTTGTAAAAGAAGACTAAGGCTTGAGCCATAGGTGGGAGAAAGCATTGGGGTTTCTCCAAAATTTGCTTGTATCAAGGTGCTTTCTTGCTAATTTTCTATGTTCTTCAAGTTCTCCTACACCACAATCGTGTTTTTGGATAACTAACAAGGGGATCGTTATTATAGGATAACTTTGTGCTTACCATCCAATAAAAATCGATAGAGCATCAGGTAATCAATTGGGGAAACTGGCAAGAAAGATAAAACTACGCACATACAAATCCATGACAGATATTTGTATCTGTCTAGAATCTTGACAACATGGAAAGGATAAAAACCTCATATGACATAAGCACTCATATTATACATTATCTACCAAAAAAAACTCATATTATACATTTACAAAAATGCACTCTACACATGATAAACAAACATAACAGCACACAATAATACAATATATGTATTCTCTGTGGCTCGTAGGAATAAAAATTTAGCACAGTTCAGTAACCCAAAGTGATGGATTGCCAATAATAAATCATTGGCCACCACTACAAAATAAAAATCGAAGCATTATGCAATAGTCAACTCTTATGAAAGCAAGGTGTTACCTGTCAATCAGCCAGAGGACCCCATCTCTGACACCAACAACAACAAGAGGACCAACTGGACGCTTCTGCTCTGGAGGGAAACGTGTGACTGCCACCGACACCCCTCCACCACCAACAGCTATCTCATTGACCTTTCGTTCCTCCATCTCTCTTGGAACCATGTCCTCCATATCCATTTTAGACTGTTTTGGCATACTTATGAATGGTGGAATAGAAGGCGCATACTGGAAAGAAGCCAACCTTACAACCTAAAAGAGCGAATAATGGAGTTAATAGTCATAGAGCCATAGCAGATGGCAACAGCTAATAGATGAAGGACTGCAAGTCCAGATCACGAACAACTATCCTGATTGATCACATTGGATATATTCTAAAATGAATGGATTGTATATTTATGTCAGTGAGTTTCATGTAATTATTCTCAGAATATAACCAAAGATCACAGAAGAAGAATTTGTGTTTATTTTTTTATAAAAACATACATGTTTCATAGTAAGAAATTTGGAGAAGAAACATGACAAGCAATGGATGCAACATGTATGGATGTGAGTGTAAAGGTAATTTCACTTGGCAGGTTGACAAAGGAAGGAGCAGCAGGCATCTCGATGACGATGCGCCCAACAGCTTGAAACCCTCCCATTCCTTTTCTCCTTTCTAATATCTCACCCTCTTCTCACTCTTATCTCCTCTCTTTCCACCCATTACTCTTTATCTCTTTCCATTGACTATTTCTGTCCACCACCCACTCCCATTTTCCAGCTCACTCTTCCTCTCTCTCTCTCTATATATATATATCCCTCTATTTCTCTCCACTCCCCCTTCTTTATCTCCCCGATATCTCATCTGTTTTGCCTGCAGTCAATTTCTTGTAGGCCGCTGATCCAGATGTTATTTTTTGGTTTGCACTTTGGAAACCCTTTTAGAGTGTCCAGTGTGCGGGTAGCCATACGGGGGATTTTGTATACAAACTCTATTCTATGGTAATACAGTCAATCACTTCTCAGACAAAGATAAATTTTCTAAACAGAAAACAACTTCAAAAATAAAAAAGGAAAACATTTTTTTATTGGGAAGGTATAAGAGAAGCTCAGAAAATGATATTTAGGTGTGGACAAATCACAGTTCACACTCTTTGGATAATCAATGATTTTAATTTTTTTTTCAGTTCTGAATTTCCAATCATCTAAAGAGAGCTTTGGATCCAATGCAATACAACAAAAAACAAGGCTTCGAGAAGCACTGATTCAGATAAGGAGTTTGGACACTTCTGAGCTTGGTCACTTTGATCAGAATCACTTAAGAAATTCTTGCCCTCCAATGCCATCAAAAGATCTTTAGGACAAACCTTACCATTGAGAGCAATAAAGGAAAAAACCTGATTAAATAAGGAAGAAAAAAGCTCATTCTATCTACAACATCTACAACCCTGGAAGGGTTAAAGTGACAAACACTTACCGTTGGGGTTATGTGGCCATTTAAAGGCCTTACAAGCATGTAAAATTATGACTATAGTGATATAATAACTCCAGTGGGAGTACGGTCCACAGGGATCAAAGATGGCAAAATTGATGCCAAAACTCAAACAAGGCTTAACGAGCTAGGCCGGGTTGAGTTTAAAACCCTTTATCTCTGGACATGAGGCACAACCGTGAAGGGTTTAGGGTTAGCCCTTGATGAGGTCGAAGAGATGCATAGAGTGGTTGGCCAAGAGACGGTGTGACCCTTGTGTGAGATTAGAGGGCCTGAAGGAACAAGGGTAAATCCTCATCATGACCATTGTACAACATCTACATATGATAGCCATATTGAGAAGCAAACACCATTGAGGGTGTAACATGTATATGTGCGAGAGATAACCCCCATGCACCAATTGCGATAAGTGTGCACAAGTCCGTGTGACCTAAGCTTGAACATAGGGGGAACCTATAGTCCATAAACTAGGACTGTGTTCTCATCACCTGTAGGCAGGCTTTGATGGTCCAATCATGAACCCCTGTGATTGACTGTGGGCCATGGGAACTATTGAGTCAGTTTGTGAAAGTGAGTGTAAAACATGGTCACTAGTAGAGATGGAGTGCCTCAGTCTATTTGCATTTTTCTTAATGAAGTTGGATCCGATTTCCATCAAAATAATTTTAACATAATTAATTGTGTTAAATGATTTTTAGAATTTTTTTTTTTTGATAAAGTTAACATTGTATTGCTGTGGGGAATGATTATATGGATGTGAGAGTTCAAAGTCACCCACACAGGGTGACTCGGTAAAAATGCGTTTAGTCTATCATGTACAAAACGGGCTTATAGAAACCGCCCAATTACCTTGATTTACATGGAGCTTTCAAAAAATTCCAGCAGGGCAAAAATATGCCAATATACAAGGAGTTTTAGGTTATGTGCCAATGGTCCAGAGCAAAAAAGGAGTTGGACCCTGCTTGAGCTTGTCCTTGGCTTCTAGCTCCTTCTTTTGCCAAGAGATCTGCGGTGTCGTTGGACGTCCTCCATATATGCTTCCAGGAGACGTCCATAGCCCTGCAAATGTGATCAATTTCGTCAAAAATTGAGGTTAGGTGCCATGGTGGAGAAGACATTTTACTTGCCCAGGAGATGACATTTTGTGAGTCTCCTTCCACTATGAGGTGCAAGCCCAAGAATGGTTGAAGTTTTTCAAGCCTAGTAAGAGGGCCAAGGCTCCTGCGTGGTGGGAATCCTTGAGACCAAGGTGCACAGAAAACGTTAGGTGGATGTTGCTTTGGTGGTCTCTGAAGACCCCCCCTGCCCCTGTGGGGCTTGGATTCCCTAGGGAACAATCATCAAAGTTTAACTTGATGCTTCCTACTGGCGGTGGTTGCCAGTTCTTGGTTCTAGTTTGCAAACGCGGTTTGTGATAAAGGACATTTTTCCATTGAGTGAGGAAGAGGATCCCTGGAATGCCCGAAAAGGCCTTATGGTATGAGGCCCAAAAGGTGACCAAAGAGATTGCCTTGTGTAGGAGTGCCACTGTGTGGAGTTTTTGGCCTTGAAAAATTCTAACATTTCCTTCCACCCAGACTGTCCAAATGGTTGCAGCTATTGTTGCCCTCCAAAGGATTCTTCCGGCCTTCGGCCAACATGAGTCGAAATCGTAAGATATCAAGGCCTTGACCGAGGGAGGGGTGACCCATTTGATGCCAAATAGTTGCAACACTTGGCCCCAAAGATTGTAGGTAAAGTAACAGAGGATGAATAGATGGGGATTTGATTCCTCCTCACATTGACACAAAGCACACCTATAAGGGATCGGGATCTCTCTCCTTTTGGAGGTGGTCCATTGTGAGAGCTCTATGGGAGCAGGTGAGTTAGTTGAAAGTCTAAACTTTGGGTGGAGCTATGGTGGACCAAACTTTGGACAGAACCGAAGTGGGATTCCCCAGGAGAGTGGGGGGCAAAGTTAAGCTTTTATAGAGGAGGCTACCGAGAACTTGATATGAATTTTTAGAAGGCGCTGGATATTTTATTTTATCAAAATAGATATTTTCATAAGCAAAAATTGAATTTTCAGGTTTTTAAATATTCATAGAAAAATAAAATACTTATGCTTTTTAAAAACTCATTTTATTTGTTTTAAAATCTATTTAAGATTGTGAGGGCCCAAAATTTATCGAGGCCCACCAAGGGGCCCACTTGAGTGGGATGCCCCACTCTTTCCTTATTTCTCCTTTTGTTACATGGTGGCTTGTTGAGGAGGCCATCTAGAAGCTATGGAGAGATATGATTGATTCATTTCAAAATAGAAAGTATAACAATTGATTGAAAATCATGACATAAATTTCAAGCATATGACACTTTTCCATAAAAGAGATTTTGATGGAATTAGGTTAAGGAAACTTAGAGATAAGGTTCTAGCACATTCTTTTAGATCATGATGACTGATCTAAGGATTGTATGGCTAAGATCTTTCACCCCACAGGTCACTTATGATCTACAGACAAGATCAAATCTCCATAAAGATGGCTAAACGCTAAATCTCAAACCATAACCTAATACATCACATTGGGGGGTCCATTACCTGCACCTAATTTGATCTCTCTCTCTCTCTCTCTCTCTTCCTCCTAAGGTAGCACGCCACCCTCTCTCTAGTCTCATCTCTCTCTCCCATACTCTCTAAGAGTTAGAAAAAAAAAGAAAAGGGGGCACACCCCTAGGTGGTCACATACTTTGAAGAAGAGAATTTAGCCAGAGGTTCCATTTGCTGAGATTCAAGAAAGACCAAGATCTCGTATGCCAAGTGGAGGAGACCCGGTGTGGAGTATACGAAGTCCTTGAGGGTAACCTGAGGTAAGGTATTCGGTAATTCTAATGGCTCCATGTTTCATGATTTTTCATGGATTGTATTTTTGTTTGATTGTATAGAATTGCAATCGTATGCAAGAAAAGATCCTAGATTGTATTACGGCTTATTTTTTAACAAAGATTGTAATTCTTGGACATATGTAAGTGTTCTAGCCGTTATTGCAAAAGAAAAAGAAAAAAAGAAATATTTTAAACTATACATATTGTGGTAGATTACATTGTTCTCTTTCATTAATATCAGAGCTTAATCACTTGCTGCTATATTGATTTTTCTTTGGATGTTTTTTTTGTGAGTTTTGAATCAAGAAACTTGAGAGCCAATGGCTTTGTGGTCAAGTGATACACCTCCAGAAAAAGTATTGGCATGTTTCCAACCCAGAAAGGCACTCTGCAGATAAGGGTTTTTGTGCTATTTTGGCGCACTGATATGACCTAGATGATGAGGTACTTTTCTCGGGTATACCCCAGTGATATTTTGTCTTTTTTTGAAGTAGTATTTCCCTGCAAAATTTCAATGGGAGATCATGTGGGGATTGAGAGTCGTGGACACATCATTGAGGGGTGTTAGTTATGATCCTGCAAAATCCAAGAACTGTATATTATGTTCTATGAATTTTTCCACCAAGTAAATATTTTTATTTTGGGGGAATATCTGACTGTATTTCACTGAAATTGAGTCTTACTTTAAAAAATAATAATTTCATGGACAAAATCCCTATGGTTTGAAAGACATGGTTATTTTACTGAAGGGTGCTCAAAAGCTGTTTTCTAAAACGAAGACTGTTTTGGTGACGTGAATGTCATGATTTTGTATCCCTTCTTAACAAAATGTTTTGAGGCCCACACTGAGTCTTTATATTGCCCTTTTGAGTCAATTTTATAACATGTATTCGACTGTAAACTGCCGAGGGGATCCAGATAATCTAACATTCTAGTGGGAGTACTTGCTTATACTTGGTGGAGCAGCTGGAACAATATACGGCAATGCAATCCACAGTGAAACCTGGATATGTGGTACTGGTTGTCTGGCTACGAAAGGAAACAGCATGATTGAAGATCTTCCTTCAGTTGCTGAAATACGACCACATGCGATGAGGGTGTATGAAGATATTATGCGACAACGAGTCCATGATTCATAATCCTAAGACTAAAGACGTAAAGATGGACTATGGTTACATTCGAGACAAGATCCGGGCAGCAGTGAGATGGTTCATGACTCCCACAGAGGCTATATCCATGAATCCTTAGTGAAAGGACTGATGGTGAAGGAGTTCACCAGGTTATATAAGGAGCATGAGAGAAAATAAGTGAGAAATGCTTGAGAGAGAGATTGTAATGGGCAGATGACAATGTAAGAGAGAGATTGTAGGGCCTTCAAAGGCCAAGTGGGAGATGTTGGGGTTATGTGACAATTTAAAGGCCCCATGAAAGCATGTAAAATTATGACCTTAGTGATATGATACTCCAATGGGAGTACGGTCCAAGGGGACCAACTATGGCAATTTTGATGCCGAAGCTCAAACTAGACTTAATGAGCTAGGTTGGGTTGAGTTTAAAACCTTTTATCTCTGGGCATGAGACACAACCATGGAGGGTTTAGGGTAAGAGGTCGGAGAGATGCCCAAAGTCGTTGGCTAAGGGACTGTGTGACCGGTGTGTGCGATTGGATATAGCCTCTATGGGAGTCATGAACCATCTCACTGCTGCCCCATAAAGATGGCTAAACCCTAAATTCCATTTTAATTCCAAATGTTATATCCATTGAGGGTGTAACATGTATATGTGCAAGAGATAACCCCCATGCACCAATTGCGATAAGTGTGCACAAGTCTGTGTGACCTAGGCTTGACCATAGGGGGAACCTGTAGTCCATAGACTACAACTGTGTTCTCATCACCTATTAGCAGGCTTTGATGGTCCAATCATGAACCCTTGAGATGGACTGTGGGTCATGGAAACTATTGGGTCAATTTAAGAAAGTGAGTGTGGGATACGGTCACTAGTAGAGATGGAGTGCCTTAGTACAATTGCATTTTTCTTATATGATTGATTGATTTCAAAATAGAAAGAATGATGATTGAAAATCATATGACAAATTTCAATTAGGTGACACTTTTCCATGAAAGAGATTTTGATGGGATTAGGTTAAAGAAACTAAGGGATAAGGTTCTAGATCATGATGACTGATCTAAAGATTGTATGGCTAAGATCTCTCACCCCACAGGTCACCTATGATATATGGTCAAGATCAAATCTCCATAAAGATGGCTAAACCCTAAATTCCAAACCTAGCCTCTCTATTATAAATACATCACATTGGGAGATCCATTACCTACATCGAATTTGATTCCTCTCCCTCTTCCTCCTAAGGTGGCACGCCACCCTCTCTCTACTCCCATCTCTCCCTCTCATATTCTCCAAGGTTTTTAAAAGAAAGAAAGGGGGCACGCCCCTAGGTGGTCTATAAAGAAAGGGGGACACGCCCCACATACTCAAGAGAGGAAAAGCCCCATGTTGTGCACACACATGTTCTCATACTTTGAAGAAGAGGGTTTAGCCAAAGCTTTCATTTGTTGAGATTCAAGAAAGACCAAGACCCGTGCACCATTGATAGAGGAAAGTCGGTGTACGAAGTCCTTGGGGGTAACTTGAGGCAAGGTATTCGGTAATTCTAATGGCTCCTTATTTCTTGATTCTTCATGCATTGTATTTTTATTTAATTATATAGAATTGCAATGGTATGCAAGCAATGGTATGCAAGAGAAGATCCTAGATTGTATTGGAGTTTATTTTTTAACAAAGATTGTAAATTCTTGGACATCTGTAAGTGTTCTAGCAGGTATTGCAAAAGAGAAAAAAAGGAAAACTTTAAACTATACATATTGTGCTAGATCACATAGTCCTCTTTCACTAACAACCAAGAAGTATAGAACACCATAATAGTTTGGCCTGATACAGTAAGAAACAATAAACAAACAGATAATACTGTATAGAAACCAAGAAATGACCAAGTAATGTCGCTTCAAAATCAGTATTAAAAATTGAGGGTCATCTCTTTGAATATAAACAGAATTTTTATTTTAACTTTAAAAAATAGAAGCATGATTTCATGGGGAAGCTTAGTGAAGCATATCAACCACGTAAGAATCACATGTGGAAATTACTATTATATTAGGATGAGTTTGGACCACCACCCTACGAGTAGTCGTATTAGCACTACTCTGTAATGCAGGAAAAATAAGTTTTTTTTTTTTCAACCCAACTTTTTCTGTTTAGGTGCTAGTTTGTGGCGATTTCAACAAAAGTAGGGTTCAAGAAAAACAAACAGACAAACAGGTGGAAATGTGCCAGCATAAGCAGGATAAATAAATAGTAGATTTAAGGTTTATTGGTCAATACTAAATTGCCCTCAACATTCAATTATCTTAAAAATAAATATCATCGAACAACATAATATAGAGCTTTAAGTATATGTGATTCTGGAGCATGTCAATACATTATAAACTATAACGCAGCATAAGAATTGCAATTATCAGACCTGAAGCAATGGAGGTCTCAAGGGTATCTTTTCGTGAGCAACAGCTTTTGGACCATCAACTGCGATCAGTGCTAACTCCCCATGCTCAGCTACAGCTCTAGCATGTGCTTCCTTTGCCTTCAACTCTTCCTTTTTCTTTATTGTTTCTAGATCAATTGATGATACACCAGCATCCACAAAAACACATCTAGCAGAAATATAGAAAGTTACATTAGCTTCAAAAGAAAGAATAAAGATAAAATAATACAAACAATTACATGCCTTTGAAAACATGCGAGACAAGCACCAAGTCACGACAGGTTTTAAGATATCAATATAATAAGATAAGCATATAACATCACCTCTATCAGTAGGATGGGATAAACAAAATGATACATTTCACAAGTGGCATTGAAGAACTGAAAATATCATAACAGAATTATGCAGTTCTATATTGGGTGACTTGGGCTGGGGACCCAAGTGAGTCAGAGCAGGAGTCCTTGTAAAAACACTGCTTAAAAGAACATATGCATATTAGACGTGTCATTTTTATGATTAAACTAACTGACAATCATCTCTTATATTTGCATTATGTCCAGTAAACAAATAAAACCGTAGCACAAGTTTGCACTAATTTGTAACACAATCATTACTGATGAATAGAAGATTTTCTGATGCAGTCAGCTTTCGAAGGACAAATTTTCACCAGGATGTCTGTTGGGGTACTTCAAACCATCAGTTCAAGATTTCTTCAAGTGATAAGACCCTTATCTCTGTGGGTTGTTCATAATTCGGATGTTTTCGGCTTTATGGCCAAAAGCTTGCTGAAAAAATCAGTAACAAATTTTACTTCCTTAGGGCATTAGGTTTCATTCCATTACTGAGTCCTATAAGGTAGACCACCTTCTAGAAAGATCAATCTTCTAGAAGATTGTGAGCTCCATAAATTAGACAGTTGAGATTCTTCAAATCTAGTAAATTATTTCTTTCTCTGTTTCATAAGTTAAATTAGTTTCCTGATTATATTTAAGATGTTAGAATGATTCTTT
Organism: Amborella trichopoda; assembly: GCF_000471905.2. Next base: position 4,248,442 of record NW_006499617.1, on the reverse strand, counting down.
CAATGTATTGTAAAGGTATGGTTCTCTGAAACTATAAAGGAACTAAACTAATTTCGGAATAACCTAGAAGATTAAGAAGCGTAGGAGTAGACATAACTTGGGTACTAAAGTTCAGTCAAATAAAGAAGGATTCAAACGTCTACAAACACCCATGTGGGTCTATATGGCGAACCAAATCAAGTCAAGCAATTATTATCTATGGTGTGAGGTGAGGCTACGTTTAGAGAAAGATTCCTTATCTTTTTGTAGAAAATGTTCTACAACTCTAGCCTAGGTTTGGAAATCTCCCGCAAAGGTTATAGCCCTCTTTATTCTTTTAACAGCAAGATTACTCAAAACCCTAGCTTGTCAATTGGAGGTTCTCCCCACAGAAGCTTGCATCCCCCTTCTTTCCCCTCTTGAGGCACATCCTTGTCTAAGATTTCCCAAAACAAAATTCACTGACTCAAGATCTACCATAAACCCTAGTTTAAGCAGTCCAACCCTCAAGTAATTTATGCCATTACAACCCTCATTCCAAATACACAACCTCCAGAGGCTACAAACTAAACACTTACCTTTTCCTAATTCAACCTTACAATCCATCTCATCCTCCTATCTTACTGGACCTGATAAATTCTAGCAACTTTAACATCCATTAAACCCTCTATTTCAAACCCTAAACATTACCTCAACCTCACCAAACCCTCATCCCACCTTTAGTCCTAACCCCCTTAAGACCTCCAATTATTCACTGCTACTAAAAATAGGATATCTTAGATTACCTTAAACGCTGCTGACTCTAAACCTCACATATAGCCCACTAAACCTTTGTCAGACTCATGTAGGATCCAACCCGTTGGTCGTGCATCATCATTTCAAGAATATTCAACCGTGTGTTAAAGAGGCACTCTCAGGCCTAAGAAGACAAACAGAATTGTATTTAGAAGCTCAATCTTTTAATATAGAAGGCAGCCAAAAGATGACCAGGCAAATATAATTTACGATTTCGATGCAAGCCCTGCCACAAAAGCTCAATCATTCAGATGGTTGCAATGACCCTTTCAATTTGATAATTGGGTTTTCGTGATATGGAATATTGCAGCCACATTGGCCGTCGCACTTCTCCCCAAACACATCTCTCAAAAACTGGTTTAAGGATATCTAAGATGTAGATACATATTAGACATTCTCCTCATCAATCTGGCATGGAATACCACCTGAAAGCAAGGAATGCTTAGGTTTATATCAGTTACCCACAAATTATACGTCTAATTCCCCTATGTGACTTTGTGAATGAATCAGCAAAGAGTTTTTTCAGCATTATAGAGAAATTAGAGAAGTGACTGTAAGTTATGATACTTTGTCACCGAGAAGAGAGAGACAAAAGGATAGCAAGAGAGACCAGTGTGGACCCCACATTCACTATGTATGGGGTTGCATCTTCACTATGTGATTAAATATTACAAGACTTGATGTAAGGGTATGTACAACTACATATATGCCTTAAAAATCCAGGGATGTAATATTATGAAATAAAATAACAAATAAGAATGACATCATAGGTGAGCAAGTACGGGAGTAATTTGTCCGAAGGGGGGAACACAATAGACCAAAAGATCCCAATGGTAAGAGCATCACCACTGATACAACGCATATATTAGGTATCGAGATCCCAACCCATTGGAGATCCAAATATCTCAAACTTTTCATCCACTCCCACCTTGGTCATGGTCCGGGATCCCCCTGTGGAGGGCCTCCATAGCAGTCGTGCTTTGGGTCATTTGGACCGAGAGAAACAAAAAAGATATTCCATGGCAAGAGGACAACAATCGGCGCTTTGAAAGATATGATCAAATCCCTTGTCATCTTTGGGCCAAAAATAGCAATTCTTTCAAGCACTTCTCCTACGCGAACTTTCACCAAGATTGGGAGGCTCTTCTAAACTTAAGGCCTGACCGCACGCACCTCCTTATGGAGGCCGCCTGAACATGTTGAGGACAAACTCAACTTCAATGGCTGCTCCTTGGGTAACTTAGGTCCAACGGGCATTGGGGGCATTTTCAGAGACCACAATGGTTGTACCCTCATCTCCTACTCCTCAATCGGGCATATGCCGAATCCAGTTCAGCCAAGGCCCTAGCCTCCTAGAAGGCCCTTAGAACTTCAACCCCAACTGGAGCTCAACCCTACTCATTGAGGGAGACTCCAAAAACGACCTTTGCAAGAATGTGCACGACTCATGGAGGAATACATGGAGGGAAGAAAATGCAGCAGCCGACACCCTCCCTAGACTAGGTGCTACACTAGCGGAAGCCTCTATTGCGAATCCACATGGGACATTTTCAGCAAACTTTATGCATCCGTCCCTTTTTTTGATACTTTTGTCTAATGCCTCCTGACTCTATAGCATTTGTTGTGACCTAACGCAATATCATTTTTTTCCGCCCTTCTGGGGTTTTTATACAGGGCAACCGGCATGTGGGTAGCCTATACCTATGCAATTTTATCCTTATTTAATATAACAGTCAAAATATTCAAAAAATAATAATCTCAAACTTTTGGGATCAAGTTCTCGACTACATGGAACAAGCCGTTCCACATGAATTGGAATCAATGTATTGCGGGACCTTAATCAAGGTTCCCCACTAGTATTAAAATCAAAGTCCTTGAGTGCCCTTGACCAAGGCTCCCTAAGTATTAGAATCGAGGTTACTAGAGTTTCTAAACACGCCATCGTTCTTCACTAAATAAAAAATGTACAATTACTTAATTAATAATAAATTTTAGAAAATGAGACACTTATTTCAGGTTCCCCTATTATTAAGTATTTACGATTGGGGTTAAGTAGAGTTTCAAGAAACCAATCCTCCTTTGTTGAATAAAGAGAATACAATTCTTGTCTTAATTAACAATAATTTTTAAAGAATAGAATGTTTCAAATAAAATTTAAGGAAATTCAAGCATTTCATAATATTATTGCAATCATTCTATAACCCATTTAAGTGCTAATTTATGTAACCAAAAAAAAAAAGTTCTCTTTGTTGTATCAATTTATAAACTCTTTTATGTGATAATCATTCTCTCACTCTAGACATTTGCATTTGAATCTTGATTACGCGTTATCAAAACTTCAATAACATGTAAATCAAATCACGGTTTGGTGCACTTATAAGCCCAAGACTCAATGTGGTGGAATGTAGATCCTAAATCACTCAGGATTGAGATTCCTTAATGGTGGGCAGTGAGAAACCTAAATTAGAAAATGAGATTCCATGAAGATCCCTTTTCCGAAGTGCTAGAGTGAGATTTCAGAGTAGAATTGCCTCCCAAGGTGGAGGACTCGATAACTATGATATCAATGCCCCTTGTACATGATACATAGTCTAACACCCCCTCATAGTCAATCATGCTTGGACATGTATAAATTGTCTTTTAGAAAGTGATGTCACTCACTGGTGAGCCCTTCGGTAAAAATGTCAACAATTTGATTCTCGATGCAAATATAATCATTTGAATCACCTCTGCTTCTATCTTCTCGTGCACAAAAAGATAATTAATACTAAGTGCTTCGTGCAGTCAAGAGAAATATGATTAGCGACAATAGCAAGAACCTCCAATTATCACAATAGAAGGTTCGTTGTTATACTTTATAACCAAGTTATATGATCAGATTTCGTATCCATATAATCCAATGCTCATACTTGATCATGCCACGAACTTTTGCTTCTTACTACAAGATACCAAGTGTCTTTCAAAATAAATGCATATCTTGAGACCGACCTATGCGAGTCAAGATCTCCCACCCAGCTGGTATCGGAGTAGCCAATGAAAGAAGCAAAACTTATATCATCTACATGTTTTTAGGTATGTAATATTAATTGTGCAACTTCAAGCATCGGATTATGCATTTTAATGCCTCCATGTGGACATTCGTGGGTGCGTGCATAAACCAGCATACCTGATTTACTGTAAAGGCTATGTAGGGACGAGTGAGGGTGAGGAGCTTAAGTGTGCTTGCCATGTTGCAGCACTTCTATGATTTTTCAAGTAATTTTCCTTTATCCACTATCAAACGTTTCTAGGGTGCTGTTAGAGTGGTTGATAGTTTGCAATGCAACATACTATTGCACTCATGTAAACCAAGCACATGTTTATATTCAGATAATCAGAGTTCATCCTGAGTGAGACACTTCTCTCTCGAGAAAGTATCATAGCTGTTCAAAATCTTTCCTCTGAAATATAACATGAAGGAAGCCCTTGATGTGGATGCTAAGATCTGAAGAAAGTATTGAAATGGTACTTCATCAACATGCATGAGGATAATCACAATGGCTCTAGCGCTCCTGTGGATGCAAAGAAAAAGATCAGTGCTGTCCTCATGAACCATAGTCCTTTATTGCATGATAAAGCTTTGAATCCATTTACAAGAAGCCGCTTCAATGATAAAAGGATGTCTACGACTCACAAAAGTACTCCGATAGATCCTTCTCATTAAAACGTAGGGGATACTCCCAGTATACTTATCTTAACTCTTCATGAAGAAATGCATTCTTTACATCAAGTTGGAAAAGAAATGCATTCTTTACTCGAATAGTGACAATTTTATTTTAAGAACTTTGAGAAAGAAAAACCCTAAAAGGGGTTCTTCAATTCATTGATATAAGGCAGAAAAGCCTTGGTAACACCTCCCAAGGTCTGTCGCTTCCATGGTACTCTTCAATTTCTTCATCTCCTCTTTCTCATCAATTCTTTTCTCAATTCTTCCGTTTTCTTCCCCCTAAACTTTTTTGTCCTCTACTTTCTTTACCTTCATCTTTTTTTTTCCCTTCCTTTAAGTCTTTGTATGCTTCCACTTTTTCTAATTTTTCTCTTTCTCCCTTATTTTTCCTAAATTCTTCTTTCTTTTTTCTTTTACTACAACACTCCAAACAACGAATACACCTCATTCAAAGAATCCATCAAAACCCTTAAACAAAATAACCCATAGATTCCTAGAATTAATTAAAACCCTTTGAAACCTTAACCCTTATTCCACACCTAAAGTCAAAACTTTGATGTTTTACATGTTAACAAACTCTAAAACTAGTTGTGCAAACCTTCGGGAGTTACTTTAAAAATCTACACCAGCTTCTCACCAGGTAGCAGATTAGCTTTATATCTGATCGAGATCAATTTTTTATTTAACTTAATTTTGTTTAGGGGCAGATTTCAATCCATTATAAATTTGAAATTATATCCTCTAGGCATTAAAATAAACTCTTGAATTACATGTTGATTTACACAAGTTTGTTTATTTAATTTTTTAGATAATTAACTGCTGAAATTGTAGATATTTAGCTTCATTTGAATTTAAAGGGTTCTCCAAAATAGTTTTAGGTTCTTGTAATCCAAGATTAATGAGTGGCTGATCCTAGCTTACATAAGTGTTGTTGATTAAAACCTTTTACCACTAATCAAGCTTTGAATCATTCGATACTGCCATTCAACTAGCACTTCATCTTATATACCAACAATCGAACTACTACTTTATCTTGTATACCAATTTGTTGCCCACAATGTGTAGTTCCAGAACGTGGCTTTTCTTTCGAAGGACATAGCTTCAACCCACATTGGTTTGCTTTTTGCCACATTATAGCTGGTAGGCTCCTTAGTTTAAGACATTTTATATAAATGCTGAATAATCACTTGTGAAGTTTCCATAGCTTATCCATCCACCTATAGGATGAAAGATATGGATAGATCAATGAATGCTTTGATTTACTGCACTATCGTCATTCATTGTGGCAGCCTCTCCATATTCAGCGTGCTGCCTGCAGACCCAACACCCATATTTTCAGCATTATCACCTTTCTGCCCCGGTATTTGTGTATTTTCTGCTTGCTGCCCTTCTATTTCATCCAACTTGCTGGCCATGATCTCATCATGCTGTCTACTCTAGTACTATCTATGATATATAATCACCTCCTTGTGCAATGTTGGGCTGCTCATTGGGAAGTCATCTCTAATATACGATTACCTCTTTAGTCACAGCATTAGGTTGCTCATTAGATGGAGTGTCGTCATCAAAAAGGTGCTCAAAATCTCCACCTATGTGATGAGGCGTTCTCTCATCAATGGTGCTAAGTTAATGAGTATTGTTGGGAGCAAGCCCAAACAAGATAACTTCATCTCTCATTACGGATCTTGAGTGCTATGAATTGTACCCTTGTTGAAATTCTCTTGAGAACATAGTTGTTGGAAATGACTGAGAACCCAAATCGCTTTAGGAATCGGAATCGGTGAGTCACAGCCGGCTAGAAGATTCTTGTTTTCAGAATCGGCGTTCGTACAATGGGAATCGTAGTGAACGAGATTCCTATTTTTTTGGGAATAAAGAATTGACAAAAATGGAATCGAGATTCCGATGTATTTGGAATCTAGTTTTTGAAATGTGGAACAAAGATTCATGCTAATTTGGAATCGGGAATCATATTAACTTAAAGTCGAGTTTGATCCCAACTGACAATCAAGATTTGTAATTCCATTGAGTCAAGTACGAAGCCCCATAAAAACAATTTTCATATATCAACGACATCTCATGCTTTATCGACTAAGAAGTTATTTAAGCAATCGACATCAAATGTATCCTATTAGAATTGTAGAAGGGTTCCTCAGATTTGAAGTCCTTGTATTGATTATTGAACTTAGGGTCAAGTAGTCCACTAGGGAAGTTATCTTAAATTATACAAATGTTATCTAATGTATTTCTAAATTGCAATCTTGACTTCATTATTATACAGACAAAATAGGATTTTCTTTGTGCCATGGCATTTATTGTATGCGTTGTAGTTACCAATTATACTTTAAAGGAAAGGCAATCCATCCTAGCACTATTAGAAATGTGATTCGAGTCGATCTTAGCATTATTACAAGCATGCGAATCGAATGAAGATTTCTACACCAATTACCTTTAAAAAGTGGTAACCATTCAGGAAATTGGATGTTATGTACTTCGAATTGTTTTTTTATTATATTTTTTACTTTTTATTTTTGCTTGCATTCACATTATGCCATTGTGATAGGGGAGAAATTCAGTATAAACATCAAGCACACAAATGGATATATTATTGTATGAATTAAAAAATAACACATGGGTAGAGATAGATTTTGACATCAAACAAGTATCTTATGGAGGTAGAAGAAAAATTCCATGTTGATTGAATCAAGGTCCTTGCTCCTACGAACGCAAGTATTTTATGTTGTAGATTCTAGATTCAAAACCATAACGAATCAAGATTTATCACGTGTGGAATCAAGAATAAACAGACATGGAATCAAGATTCAATAAATGTTGGAATTGATTCGAAAAATTTGGGACCAAGATTACACAAATAATGGCATCAAGATTCATGAAAAAATTTGGGACCGAGATTACACAAATGAGATTCTCAACTTACGGAATCGAGATTCCTAAGTTCTAGGAAGTGGTTTTTATGAAGATTCCTTGTCAGAATCACACTATGCTTGAGATAAGATTACCTTAAGTGGATTGCTCATCCTCATTCATCAAAACTAACATGTCATGAGATGGTGACATGTTTAAGTTAGGGCTCTAACTGCATAGCCTTCACAACCCACAAAGGTGCACTCTTTCTCCTTTGGAGAGTTCCTTTCTTTGATCTTGTCTTTAGGACATAAGCATAACATCCAAAAGATCGAAGAATTTGCATTCTTACCATAAAACATACTATAAGGAGTTCAACCAATCAAAACATCATGGGCAGTCGCTTTACAATGTAAACAATTGTATGAAAGGCTTCAATCTGTAATTACTTTGGTGCCCCACTAGAGAACAAAGAAAGGGCAACCTCACAAAGATGGTGATGTTTTCATTTTGCCACTCCATTTTATTGTAGAGTACGTCATCATTATCATCAACGTCAAAGCTTTTCCCAACTAATTGGGGTCGGCTACTTCCACTACTTCGGAAACAAGAGATGAGATCTCACCCATTCACTACTTCGGAAAACAGAGCTGGTTTATAAAAATGACTTTTTAAAAAAATTTGAATTGTATACAAGTATTAAATGCTTGGGTTTTCTCTTTGGGAAAGTAGATGCAAGTTTGATTATCCACAAAGATTATATAAAATCTCAAGTGAGAAGAAGAAGCTACCAGTGATGGTCCACATACACCGGAATGATTTAATAGGCAAGAAAGCTCGTTTAGTGGAATGAGAAAAAGGAAGTTGGGAATGTTTACCCAAGTGACAAGTATGGCAACTGAACGAAGTTCAACTCTTGGGTGATGAGGGGATCAACCCTCTTTACAAAGCCTCAGACAGTGATACCAAACATTGGCATCAACATTTACTAGGAATGAAGATAGTAGTAATGGAAACTTCCTCTAATGATCATCCACGACATATAGATGTCCTTGTCGATCCCCTCAAGTGAATGAAGTCCCCAACAATGGATCCTTCAATAAAACAGAAAATTCCTTGTCGATCCCCTCAAGTGCATGGAGTCCCCAACAATGGATCCTTCAATAAAACAGAAAATTGTTAAAATACAAAATTTGACTTGCACTCGAGTCAATTGAGAAACAAAACAAAGTTGCACTTGACTTTGGCAAGCTAATTGCAAAGCCCATTGATTTTAATGCAACACTCTATAACTGCCATTTTTCTTGCCAGCATTGCTGGAGAGAAAACCTCAAGTGCATCACACATGCCTGTTTCTTACAAAAGGGATTATGAAGAGCCTTATATACATCTGTAGCATTTCGCATTCCAATAATTGCTGCTGGAATTTCTTCCTCAAGAGTAGCATTGATTCATCCATTAAGTTGTAGGTTGTTGGCAAACCAGTCTTCATACGCAATCTTTGTCGAAACAATGTTCACTGCCCATTATTGTCAATCTCTTCTTTTGTGACAAGTATGGACAGAGGATTAGAAGATCCATATAGGTATCCAATAGGTCATACGTGACAGACCAAGGGTTCAATGAGGCCCTTCCATAATATGAAATTAGATGAGGTCAACTTGGTGGTGACCATAGATAATGGATCCGATATTATTGTAAAAGGGAGAACAAGGGTTAAAATACAGTAGAAGAAAGGAGGAATAAAATGGTATATTAATCGAGAAATAAAGGGCTAAGGATAAATTTTAAGTTTCTGAAATTAGGACTTATTTTTGTTTTTTTTAGTGGAAAGGAACAAAAGAACTACGGATTCTGAGAAATTATGTTTGCAATAAGAAAGAGCCCAGACTTGGAGATGAGGGCTGCAATATGTCAGTGAGAAATTAGGGCGTTGGAGTGGAAGGACGAGAGAAATTAAGGCTTTTGTATAATTAGTTTTTTTTTGGTTTATTAATGTGGAATTAGGGTTTTGATAATAGAGACGCCCAATATAGCCTATACAATCAGTCAGATAGGACAAGGTGAGATCCCTCCTCTCTCTCTCTCTCAACCAAACTGTCGTAGGCATTGGGGGATGATTTCTACAATTGTGTCCCCTGAGGCATAAAACATCCATCTCAAAGATGGATGCATAAGAAAGTTAAAATCACAGGTCGATATAGTTTATTCATGAAAATATTAATTTTAAGTTTTTAAAATTTATTTATTTTTACATATTCATGATCTCCATATTAGAGATTTATATTCTATAAAGTTTAGGTCCTAAATCCATCTCAAAAATAGATTTTCAAGAGGGGACACATTTCTACATATGAGTCCTAGGACCCATAGAAACCTTGTCCATATATATAGATATACATATATGAGGTGCTGGTGAGAAAGAGAGAGAGATTAGGGTTAAGAAAGAGATTTGGGTCTAACTTCAGATTGAAAGGAGGGAGATCTTAGCGTTTAGAGTAAGTGAGAATAGGGTTGTGAGAGAAAGGGAGATTTCAAGCTGATCTGGGATTAAGAGGTATTTTGAGAAAAGGAATTTCCCAGTATAATGGATAGGTTGCCTTTCAGATGCTATAAAGAAGTGGTCATCTCCTTTAAATTAAAAAGTAATATGAAACTCTCAAGACAATGAAGACACATGCTGTGCCAGTAAAAGAGGAACAAGAAGATGATAAGATCAAAACATCTAAAGGAAATAACCAGTAAAGTCAATTGGACGGCATATGATTACTAATCTCTGTCAGTAAAAATCTGCCAATGGAAACTCATACAAGAAACTATTTCGCATGCCACACCAATGTCTACTTAGTACACAGGAAACATTACCACTAATCATTACTCAGAACTTTGAATGAGAGTATATATCATGGCACAAGAGACATCAGGGAGATAAGAATTTATGCAAGTCACTCATAGGTGGCAGCAAGCACCTATTGGATACTTTTGATATAATCTAGAAAGCAAAAGCAAGTCAGAATTCAATTAGGCACCAAAACCTATGTTGGCCTAGTTGAGTAGATTGGTTAATTAATCTTACTCAATTGCAGTTGGTGTTACAACAAATAACTGCCTTCGATGCCAGACTCCACTGACCGCAGACGGAATTGCCACATCCCCTAGATATCTGTACTGAGGACGTAACGAGGAAATCACAATATACTGCTGATAAGCAAAAGCACAATATTCGACAGTCTGGTCCCATGCAGTCCATTCTGGTTGAGAAAGAAGAGTGCTCACAGGTTCATAGGTTTCCCAACTGTGACATCCCACAATGTATCCAGTTAAATTGTGAAACAAAACACGACTTTGTTGTCAGAAGAGTTCAGGAATATCAATTATAAGTAAAGAAAAGGAAAATGATTCCTATAAATAAAAAACAAAAAGAGGAGCATTAAAAAAGAATTATCCTTTTCGCACCTATAGAGCTCGAAGTTTTGAAAGTTTGTTGACATTTCAGCAGTTGAGACCTTCATGGCATCGTCAACAGGAGTAAATGATGAATGAGCACCATGTCCAAAGCCCGGTATATATTGAATAGAAGAGATTGCAGTTCCAGTGGTAGGGCTCACTCTTCGTGTTGCTCTATATACTACACCAAGCAATGCACCACCATGCAAGCCAATAACCTAGTAAAATGACACAAAAGGAAATAAATAATAGATCATCAAGTCACTGGACAAAGATATACATAGTCAATTGAAGGACAGGTAAATCATTAAGTCAATTATGTAAAACATTGTCCTTAAAAATGCAAGAGAAAGCCAAGAAAAACATTAAGCAACCATAAGGAGAACTAAGAAATAATGCTATATGTGTCCACTCTTAAGAAAACATAAGCTCCCACATATAACACATCATTATACATGCTAATGAGTGACATTTCTTATATATAGCATAAAAAACAGCCATATCCAATGAGTGAAAATATAGAAGTAATGATAATTAGTCAAAATAAATAAATTCTTAGAATTGAGAAGGTCATGCTTCCTTACCTTGTACGTACCCAAATAAAAAACCTCGAAATAAACGAGAAAAATCCAGAAAGGTTGACATACTTGGACACTTTGTTGGCTAGTATCAAAGTGAAGCATTGAATTTTAGAAAATAGAGAGAACAAAACAGTGCACCACTGGGAGTCGATTTACTATATAGCAGAAAACAATGAATTCAAAAGGTAAAATACATATTAACTAAGGAATGCCCTCTAGGCCTGGGTCAGCAGGATGCCTGGGGTATTACAACATGACATCTAGAGCTCTATTCCTACCAATGTCCCATTTTAACCTTCAAATACACCAAAGTGGTGGTGCATCCCCCGGAATCCGCACCATCTCGAAGGTGCAGAGTGCATACAAAAACCTAGTTAGGGACAACCGGAAATGGGTAGCCCTTGCCCTCTTTTCAGACAACATTTCATTCCCTTCCTTTTACCGAATCCCTTTTTTAAATTCACCCCTCTGCCTTCTTTTTCTTCTTTTTCTCTCAAAACCTAACCTTGAATCTCTCGAAAACCCAAAACCTACCAAAGCCCCCTTTTTCTCTATAAAACCAAAAACTACATAGGGTCTGTTTTTAAGTATGTTTCATCCCGATCACCATATAGTCCTTTGTTCTAGTGATCTCACCTTCTTTGTGATTACAACTTTTAGTTTTTATTCCCCTGTGATTTCTCCAGAAACATAAAGTGAGAAACTTACATTCAAGGAGAAGAGAGAGAGGGGTTAAAAAATACAATGCAAGAAAACTCAGTTTAGACTCTAGACAAAGATGTAGATTTATATTGAGTATCTTATATTGAGCAACTGTACATGACTCAGAAAGCCTTTAAAGAAGTCAAAGAAAAACAAAAATGTGACTAAGAGAAAAAATTGAAAGTAGCTCTCAACGATCATTTATCATGAACATAGAGATTCTTTTATCCACAATCTTTGAGAAGGAACGCTCACCAAACAAAATGGTGGTGACAAGTCACTTGGGATCACTTTAGCTGTAACTTTCTGTATCAACCCATGCTCATCGGTGACCAACCATTCATGTTCTTCATGAACTAAAAAAAATCTTAATCCGCCTAGAAGGGGAACAGCCAACTCTATTCCTTCGACCTGCAACCCCATCCCCAGCCAATTACTGGGAAGCCTATCAGAAAACATTTTGGCCAGAAATCCGCCAGAAATCCACCAGAAAAATCATTTTAAACCTCTGAAGAGTGGAACTCGCCAAACTAGATAATGGAAACCTATGTTGAATTGATTCATTCTTGCCTTTTACCTTCTCTCTGTTATTCTTGCATGATCCCCCAAAACACACAAAATGAATCAGGCTTCTGATTCTCCAATGGATTTTTGCTAGAAATTTCTTACCCGCCAGATTTTTAGTGGAAAATCGATTCCACACAGATTTTTTGCCAGAAAAAGGGAACATGTGCCGATCTTGTAGATTAAGAGTGAAATAAAGTCTGTTCTCCATCTATAGGGGTAGAGATGCTGCCAACTGTTTCATCTTGATGCATGATTTGGAGAAAGGGATAAATATATGCCATTGCTTTTCTGGTTTGGATGCTTTTGCATCCTAGCTCTTCATTTATGTCTCCTCTCTCTAAACTTCTCTGCAGCTTTCTCTCTTGAGGATGTTAGAGAGAGACAGGTGCTTAGAGAGAGAGAGAGAGAGAGAGAGAAGAGAGAGCCTGGAGGGGGAGGAGGATGGGAGAGGGAGGGACAACAAAGGAGAGGGTGGGTTTTGGGTCTGGTGGGGGGGAGGGGGGGAAGAAGAGAGAGAGAGAGTGAGGGAATGGTGTGGTTGAGAGAGACTGGTCAATGAGGGAAATGATGGGCCCAGTTTGAATAAAAGAGAAAACCAGTTCCCCAGTTCACCAGTAATCACCTCCACTCCTTTTTTCTAGAAAATATCACCTCCACTCCTTTTTTTAGAAAATGTATCGTAATGTACACTACCCGTTCCAAAAGACGGTGCAGATGATGAAGCCACAACTATTGCATTGCATCGGGGGATGCACCCAAAACAATTTCCCCACGCACCCTCACACACAGCGATATACATATCTAACAAACTAATATGCAACTAATCAGTCGTAATGCGAACTACCATTATAAACACACATTTATGGTCTCAAAAAAACAATATACTTCAACAGATGGACTATCCGTAAAAGTTGACCCTACCACACCATATGAATGTGAGTAACTACATACACAGTAAATAACAGAGCACAATATTTCTTACATTGCATTCAGTTCGTATAATTTTTTATGGGAAACATAATTCACACTCTATATTGATTTCTCTATCTCTACAAAAATGACAATTTTTTGTAACTGCAGAGAAACAGGATAAGGACATAGCAACATGTGTGATGCTAAAGTTAATTAAAAAGCCAACCACATTTCATCAGAAAGTATAGAACCAATCTCATTAGACTTTCATAAAGGCCCGACGTCTCGGTTCCATGAGTTCCATCCAAGTGACATGCTACAAATTCTTTGGTCCACACTACCGCAATCTTTGGCTGAAGGCCATTCATTATCCGCTTTCAACAAGAAGAAAATGAGAACTATCACTAGCAGCAGGATTGAAGGAATTTAACTTGGCAAACCCTGCAGTTTAAGCTTCCAGAACTGTCCATGTGCTTCTTCATGACCTAATTGAGGATGCTGAAAGCAAAGCAATTGTGCTTATATGTACGTTCATGTGGTCTTTAGCATGCACAGTATTCCTTTTTTTCTTTTTTTCCTTTTTGAATGTTAACATGGGACATGGTGAGAATGGAACTCTAGACATCAATAGTGGCACCTGCCACTGTGGCCACCTCTACCTAGAGCCCATTCTTGTGGACACACGCAGTATATTATGTACATATGTATGTAAAAGCCCATGCATGCATGAATGAGGACACAAGCGAGTGTGAAGATAAAAAAATACATATGTACAAAAGTAGTTTGTACCATACTTACGGAAATCTCTCACCCAGGTGATGATTCCACTTCAAAATCCCAATTCAGCGATTCCTTAGAGGAATCTTCATGGAACACCTTTCCATGAAATTAAGAATCTCCATTCCATATTTATTAAATCTCAGTTCGATTTTTTTGGAACCCAGATTCTACATCATCAAATACTGTGAATCACAAGTGTGTGGAACGACAATTAGATCAACATAGAAATCTTGCTTCCAGCTTTATAGAATTCCGATTCCTTTTTTTTGTTTTTGAAATCCAGATTCTACAGCATCACATACCGCAATTTACTAGTGCTAGAACTTAGCAGCTACTTGTTTTAAAGATAACTAGGAACGAGATTTTGGTTCCACTCTATTACAACATGGAGCATCACAATGATGAACAAACTCTCATTTTCAACTATATATATTAAAATCAAAATCTCATTTTCAGTATTTTTTAAAAATATTTGTATGTTTTGTAAACACAATCATCAATTCCTTAGATTTCATGATTTTGTGACGAGGTAGTTTTCCAAAATTTTCTGGAGCTAATTATGCTTGGAGTATGCTGTTTGTAATGATTCGAAAGCATACCTATTAATCTTTTATATTTATCATTTGCAGTTGCCATGTTTATGTTATGTTATTAGTGGCAACATAGCAGCATTCAGTGGATTTAACACATCACAATCACTCCCTTTGAGACCTGCATTAATGGGAGATGGTATTGAATTCAGTCTGGATTTACAGTTATAGCCAGAGGATATTAGATGTCATTGTAAACAAGGATATAAGCCGTGCTACTGCAACAGTCCAGCAAAGGGCCGGTGTTGCATGCTAATACGCGTTGACACCTCCGGACTCTTAAAAGATAAAACCAAAAAAAGTGCTCACAAGGTTCTCGGGCATAAGACCTCTTGGAGAGGTGCTGTGTGGTCCCCCACTTTACTACTGATTACTACTGCTAAACTAAGCTGATTTCCAATCTTAACCTAAGGACATTTTATGATTTAGAGAGAACTTTTATTATTTGTTTCAAATAATATTTGTGTGAAATTATTCTATGTGTCCTACTCTTTATGCCCGAAAGCTACACGTATGTGAGACAGCAACACTCATATAGATTTCCATGTAACACCAGATAAAAGTCAATTATTATTTTTTGTGTTCAAAAGGAAAATTTTTTGTATATTAATTAATTATGCGTATACATAACTTTCCATTGGTCTAAGAAGGGTAAGGACTTTCCCTTAACCCGTCCCATGCCCGGGGTAAAGAGGCTGGGTTGTGTTTGGTAGCCAGCCACCGTAAAACTTTGTCAGAACTTACTATGAATCCTGAACCTACAGTACTCAAGGTATGATCTTTAATACTGCAAAATGGTGGACCAGGATTCATGTAGCCAACCCCAATTAGTTGGAAGAAGGCTTCGACGAATCATGAATTCCTTAGTGGACTAGTGAAATATTATATTACCGAAATCTACTATTATTTAATAAATGAACGGTGTCAAAGAACCCTATAAGCATCTGCTAAATGTACGTAACACCATTCCTAAATCTGCAAAACCAAAATAAATATATTCTTTTTAACATTTCATTATTAACAAATTGCGCATTTTTACTTTCTTGATTCCAATACCTTGTGGGGAACCATGATTAAGGCCACTCAATACTTTAGGACCATTGGGAATCTCCAATCCAATATTAAGGGATTCTTAATTCCAATTGGGTTGAAACTTGCTTCCAAAAATGTATGAATCTCGAGTCCAATTGGGTTGATGCATGATTCCAAAGAGGTAAGAATCTCAATTCCATTTGGGTTGGGACACATTTCCCATAAAGTAGGAATCTCGATTCTTGCAATTCGCACTGTACATACAGTGATTCCAACATGATGAATCTTCTAACCGCTGCAATTCCATGCTTCCAATTCCTAAACCGATTCCGAATCTCAGGCTTTTCCAACAACCATGGTTTGTACATGGCCATTCTAATATATATTGCACAAAATACCTACACAAAAGCATCTATGTCTCAGTGCTGCCAGGACTTCACAAACTACTTCCTAGAGACCTAGAAACTATGGTACAAACACTTCTGTAACTGCAAAACATCATTTTACAATCTGCCATTTGACTAAGAGGTGATGAAAGAGTGAATTCCGCAGATGATCACATCATTGAGATCGTAAAGGATGGACTCATGTCTCAAGAACCGCATCTAAAATGAGACAAAAGATGGCCACCCCAGTTCACGACAGAAAAGATGCAAATATAAAGGGAAAAGAAAACCGTAGACTTAGATGACCAACAGGAATGCTCATACCGGCTCACTGCGTCCATGTATAGAACGTGCCAGAACATTAGAGGTCCCATCATCCAGTAAAATACGCACTTGGACAGTGGCTGCGGATGCTGCATTGGCAGCAGCAGCGGCAGCTTGAGCCGCAACTGCAGCAGCTTCCTTTGCTTTTCTGGAAGTCCCTTTAGGAATGAGAGGCACTCTTGGAGGCAATGCAGATTCCACCACAGCATATCTATCACGACATGTATCCCAAGCAAAAAGTCTTCCTATGCCTGAATGAACTACTGACCAATCATTTACTTTGTACACTAAAAAATAAGGAACATCCGGCCACACAATTGAAACATACCTGTAAACAAATCAACAAAGCACGGAAAACATCAGAATCATCTAGGTGGTCAATCAGTGAACTTGTTCAAATCAGAAACATCATACAAAATTGCAAAATACACCTTTCACAAATAGAAGATAAAAATCTGCAAAGTATAATTACTGAACTGCAAGAATGAAGGGAAAGAAAGTCATTCAACGAACCGATAAAAAGAAATCATTAAACAAACAATTTGCAGGAACCTAACAGCTACTATACCCATTAGATATAAACTAAAGAACGCTCCTATACCCATTAGATATAAAACTAAAGAACCCAAAGCCTTCTAGATTTCTAAGGCTCACCTATAATAAAAGAAACCCTAACAATTTACCCTTTGAAAGGGACACTGTAAAATTAATGGACCACATTGTCAGACATCTCCTATCACACCCAGAACAAAGTCTTTCTTATGTGCCATTGAATGCAACAATAAGCCATCATCTAGTTATGCTTAGCACTGTCGAAGACAGATAACGCTTTTTTGGCTTTCTAGATTTCTTTTAAAAACGCTCCAGCCTTACTCCTTTAAACTTTCACCATGTCATCTGTAAACATCGGCTGCCCTACATGTTATACTTCCTTGTTACGTCTCGTCATATATAGAGAAATCCAAAGGATCCAGCAAGTGAATAAGCAAACAGAATTACCATCCTGTAAAATTTCCAAGATCTTATCAATCCATGTCAACCAAATGAGATCATCACAGAATGGAGCATTATATTTTACTTTCTTTTCTCGATAATCCATAGGATAGGGTATCGTCCTTCTAATCATGCACAAGATTTGAAAGAAAAAGCCAATATGAAGCATTGTCAATCTCATTTAATCCTTTCCTCGATGTTATATGCATATACTGTAGAGGAGTTTAAAGGGGAAAACTCTGCACATTAGGATACACGATGAAATATGTTCGCCATGTTGAGGCATGGATAGATGCCCAACAGGAATGACTGGCCTGGCATTTTGGAGCATGTTTCCTTGTGTATTCTATTGAATTCATGAGGTACATGCATTTGCCTTGGGTATGACGTTTTTAATGCTCACCAAACAAGCCAAATCACGTAGTGAGGAGAGAATAAATAAAGAATATTTGAAAAAATACAGTGACCTGCAGGGAAGCCACCCCACAGAAATCAAGTCTAAGAAAACCAATAGCTTCTCTCTACATCTTTCTTTACAATAGATCGTGTATTTGGAAACAAAAGAAACCCCAAAACCCTAAAAATATTTAATGTTTATAAAACTAAATGACTTAATCCTAAAATCTCAGAAAAATAATCAAACTTAACCCTACAGATTCCTAAGAAATAAATCATAGTTGTTGGAAATGCAAGGGAACCTGAATCGTTTTAGGAACCGGAATCGCAGAATCACGGCCGGCTAGAAGATTCCTGCCTTAGGAATCGTTGTCCGTACATTAGGAATCATTAGGAACGAGATTCCTAGTTTCTAAGAATCGTGTCTAGACCGAAATAGATCTAAGTTTCATCCACAAATGGAATCAAGATTCCATCCTCATTGGAATCGAGATTCCATCCTCCTTGGAATCGAGATTCCATCCTCCTTGGAATCGAGATTCCCATCCCCTTGGAATCGACACTCCAGGAGTCAAGATTCATTAATATGCGAAATCGAGTTCCGGACATCTATGTAATCGAGTTTCTAGCATATGTGGAACAGAGATATGTTGCTGTTTCAAATCGTGATTTTGACATATGTGGAATCAGTTTCTGAAGTATATGGATCAAAGCGCCATAACAATTTGGGATCGAGATTTACAATAATATGGAATATGGAATGCGTTTCACGACCTCCATCAGGAATCGAGATTTCATTTTTATGGAGAACGAAGCCCCAAGCACATCTTGACCTTATCAACTTTCGAACCTATATTGGATGTCTCTTATTAGAAGGTTTCCCAAATTTTAAAGTGATTGTGTTGGCTATTGAACTTACGGTCATTATATACAAAAGCTAAGTATTTCTAAATTGTGATTTTGACTTCATTACTATAAAGACAAAATAGGATTATGTTTGTGCCATGGTTTAACTTTTAATTGCATGTGTTGTATTAACCAATTATATTTTAAATTTAAAGTAAAGGCCGTCTAGGGTGGCACCAGTAAAATAATGAAACACTGCAACCACTAAAAGCATTCGAATGAAGATTTCTATTCCAATTTCCTTTAGGAAGTGCACAACCATCACAAACATGTGATGGACATTATGTATATTGCATTGGTTTTTTTTCTCTTTGATACTTAGAATTTATTTATTTTTGAATCAAGATTTAATCCTCGCTGGAATCCAAATTCGATATATTTGGCAACGTCTACCCAGAATTAATGGGTTCAAGTTTCTAAAGATGTGTTGGATTGAGATTCCAAAATTAAGGAATAGAGTTTCCTTGATTCCGATAAATGATATCTAAAGAAGCGCTGAATCAAGATTCCGAAATTAAGGAATCAAGTGTCCTTAGTTTTGAAAAATGGTTTCTAAAGATGTGTTGAATCGAGGTTCCAAAATTAAGGAATCGAGTTTCTTTGGTTCCGAAAAATGGTTTCCATGGAGATTCCTTAACAAAAACACGGAATCGAGCTTCGGAACTAGAATCTTGAGGTCAGTGGAGAGATTCTGGTAACTATGAAATAAACCTTAATAATATAAAATAAGTATCACCCTAATTACATCATAAAGCACACCTGTTAGGCATGTTGAACCATGGGCTACATATATGCCCATACCTGACAAGTTGCGTCTAGCATACACACTTTTTCCTTTTTTTCTTTCTTTTTGTTTCGGAGTTGCATGCACCTCAACATATTCTTTTTTTATTTTATTTATTTTTCTTTTTTCTTTTTTAAGGATTGCACATCGACGATTGTTCCCCAAGCAACCAAGGACCAGCTAGTTTCAGAACTATCCATGGAGACTGCTTAGGGTATACTTTGTTCTCGAGTTTGGGATATATTGCAATTTCAACTCAACAATGACTGAGAGTATCACAATGCTCAAAGGCTTGAAAAAAGTCCCCAAATAGGGAATATTGGTAGCCCCCTTATTGTAGAGAGTAACTCCAAGAATACCATGCTTTGGGCCTCGAAAAGAGCCCAAAGCCCATGGAGATCAATTCCTTTCTTAGACCATAAATTTCATCTTTGCGGCCAGCTAAACCTCACATCCAGTGGGCAGCAAACCATGAAGACAATGCCCTGGCTAGTGAGGGCAGGGCAAGGGGACCTACAGGGGAAAACCAGCAGCTATCCAACTGTTTTTTGTTCTTGTGGGACCATAAATGCATCAGTTTTTCATTTATTGTAGCAATGACCAACATACCCACCATTCTTTGATGCTAGAGAATTGTATGCCCCTCATTTTTCTTTTGATACTATGTAAGGAGCATTCAACCTGTGAGGAGTTGTTTTCGTGCATATGTGATGCAGGAGAATTTGCGGGAACAATAAAATAAGAAAGGAACAAAGCCAAACACACGCACAATTCGAAGAAACCGAGGGTTTCTTCTCTATATCCCAAGCTAAGATTGCAAAAGCATAAGCTTTTCTCTCTTTTAATTTCTAGAAATCATGTGGAATTGACCCCCTCAAGGCCCCACAACTTCTTATAATATAATTAAGAGAAAATATCTCCTTATCCCCTATTTTTAATTTCCATATCTCATGAGACTCAAGAATTGAAAATATTACTTATAAGCAAAAGGTCTCCATCTTTTTTATCTTACAACCCCTTGGACCCATTTGATCATAAATGTTTTACCCAAACAAATACTAAAATGACACCCTATTCAAACTCCATCTCTCTCTAAAACTGCATCTCTCCCTCTTCGCTTCTTGGTGAGTTTTACCAACTAAGGGGTTTAGCTTGAGCTCGCACACGAACACGAACACAATCACAACTTCTTATGTGTGAGAGAGAGATGGAGTTTTAGAGAGAGAGAGAGAGATGGAGTTTGGGTTTTAGAGAGAGATGAAGTTTGAGTTTTAAGGAGAGAGAGAGACGATGATGTGAGCGAGAGATGTAGTATGGGTTTTAGAGAGAGATGGAGTTTTGTGAGAGAGAGATACAATGATGTGAGAGAGATGGAGTTTTAGAGAGAGAAAGAGAGTCATTTCATAAGTTGTTGAGGTCAATAATACATGGTGAAAAGGGTTTAGGGGGTTGGAAGATAGAAAAGATGGAGTCTTTTTGCTTACAAGTAATATTTTCAATTCTTGGGGATAATGAGATATAGAAGTTAAAAATAGGGGATAATAGGATATTTTCCCTATAATTAAATGCTCAAAGTACAAAGCATATCCAAACAAATAATACATTGACCTATATATCCTAATTTAACTTAATTTATAATGACAGTTTTACCTCTATGAACAGTACACGTGAATAGTACTTGTGAATATTACTTACAAAGTAAACAAAAAAATAAAAACCATAAAAAACTAAAAAAACCCTAGAAATCAACCCTAAAACTAAACTATAAGATACATCATTTAAGTATAATAAAAATAAAAAATAAGAATAATTTTGCCCTCCATCATTCTCCCTAGTTGGAGAAAACTTGACGACGATTTTTGAAGTGTGCTAAGATGAAATTGGCGTTAGTCCAGCAACATTCTTCAACTTGAATATTGTAAACATGATCCTGAGACTAGTGGGTTACAGCACTAATCAAAACCCAATGATTGTGCACTAGAATTGAGAATCCCTCGAGGAAATAGTCATTGTTTGTCGGTAAAATATTTTAATCACATTGCATCACTTTAGCCATGTGACGATGTTGAATTTGCCCAGACTCAGCTCTAGAACACACCACGGGTGCATCTTTGAGATCAGCGACTCACATTTCAATTCTCCTTTGAGTCCATCTTTTTCCTAGTTAAATATCAATTCAACCACAAATTTTGATCATCATCATAGATTGGATCTCCTACAAGATCTTGTTCTTCATCTAAGTATAGTGTCGAAGATTGGTGGTAGATCCCAATCTACATCCTACAGATTTTATATAATCTGTGTCAAAATTAAGAATCTCATCCTCCAAATCGAAAACCCTAGAGTGATGTTCCCACATCCAAGTCGTATGTTAACTATCCTCTTCACTCGACTCCCACGCGGAGTGCAAAAGTGAAAAGGCTTGTACTAGAGATCCTCTAGGTCAGAAAGATCACGTCTTACACATTATTGAGGCTCGCGAACTACTGCACCAGCTGCTTTACTTGCCTTTCAAGTTCCTCAATTCTGTCATCATGGCCCCTTCTCGCTGCCATGGATTCGTCGAAATCATCAACCTTAGGCAAACAATCAACAAAAAAACTATTGAAATCAGCAAGATCTAGGTTGTTTTGTCAAAACTTTGGCAAAAATCAAAAAACCGTAGAACCCCATTATAACTTCCCCGTTTTGTTGCGGACCTAGGGAACCAAAACATTGATGTCACAGTAACTCTGTATGGTGCTACAGTAACTGCGTACTCTACTACAGTACTTTCGATGTAGAATGCAAGCTTCGATACCAATTTGATGCACGAGAATTTGAGGGAACAATTAAATCAACAAGAAACAAAGCCAAGTACAATTCCAAGAAATCGAGGGTTCCTTCTCCATACCTCAAGTTAGGGTTGCAAAACCCTAAGCTTTTCTCTCTTTCAATGTTTAAAAAATATGTGGAATTGATCTCCTCAAGGCCCCATACACTCTTATATTATAATCTAATGTTCGAAATATAAAACATGTCCAAACAAATAACACATTGGCCCATATATCCTAACTTAACTTAAATTTGTAATGACAGTCTTACCGAGAGGGGTGGGGAAGCCGAAGAAGGACTGAAGACTTCCAGTTGGGTAGGAAAGTGGATGAGGGTAGGCCTTTGAATCTCTTGTGGTTTGAGGCCCAAAATACGATAGAGGATTCAAGCATATTTCTCCTCAAAAGATCCAAGAGTTTCTCTCAATCCAGATGTTCCACACCGTAGCTGCCATTCCTGCTTGCCACAAGATTCGACCAGATTTTGCCCAAGGGTAGTCGTGGCTGAACTTCAACAGTGTTGGTATGGAGGATGGGGTGACCAATTTCCATCCAAAGAGACGAAATAGGGACCCCCAAAGGTTTTGGGCCACAATGCAGTGGAGAAAGAGGTGTGCGTTATTCTCTTCGGCAGACTGACACATAGTACATCTATGGGGATTGGTAAACCAATCCATTGCGACTGATCAATAGTGAGAGCCCTTTCGAGAAGATCTATCCACAGGAAAGCTTGGATTTTGGGGGGAGCGATGGAGGACAAGGCTTGGGCGATAAGGTGTTTGTAAAAGGAAGCAACAGAGAAGAGGGTCGAGGGGGATGGGCTTCAAATCATCTTGTATGGGCCTGAGGGGGCCAAGAAAGAAGAATGAAGAAAAGCAGAGAGGTTGGTAAACTCCCAAGTTGGTAAAAGTCCCTGGAAGGAGGGAGACCAGAATTGAGAGGGGCCCAAGAGGGGTAGGGCTTCGGTTACCGAGGAGGATTGGTCTTTAGGAATAGAGAAGAGCGAAGGAAAAGGGCCACTGAGAGGAGTGTGCCCCAACGAGATGTCAATCCAGAAGAGAACTCGACGACCCTCCTTGGGTGGAATCAAATGAGTCGTTGAAAGGACATGAGAGAGGTTAAGAAGGACCTCCAAGCCCCAGATGGTCTACTGGTGGGGTCAAGTCTGTATTTACACTGGATGACATTGATCCAAAGGAGGTTATCAAGGGTAGCTAGACGCCACCACCATTTACCTAAACTTGCCATATTATGTTGTCTTAGTAATCGAATGCCCAAACCCCCAAGGTGATTGGATTGATGAACTTTGTCCCAGGCTAAGAGGTGAAGCTTCTTAGAGCCGGCATCCCTTGCCTAGAGAAAATTTCTCATAAGATGTTTCTGGTGGGATGAGACAGCCGCAAGGGTGCGAAACAATGACATGGGGTAGTACGGCCTGCAAAGGAGAGGAAGCAACCTTTCCTTCTGGCTAGGCGTCAGTCAACCTTGTCAAGGACATGGACCATTGGCGCTTTTTCGGTTTGCCCAGGCCAAGGGTCATGCTCAGGTAGGTAGTGGGGAGTTCGTCAATCTGGCAGTTCCAACCTGAGACAAAGGAGAGGGTCTCTTTGGGGCTTAAGGCCACCCCTATCATCTTCGATTCTCCATGTTTACTTTGAACACCAGGGCAAATTCGAAGCACTAGAGGAAAAGGCGAAGGGATTCAAGTTCCCCTGTGGAGGCACCAAGAAAGACCAAAGTATCGCCGGCATACTGGAGGTGGGTGAAAAGAAACCCTCACGGACTGCTTTTGAACCCGGTTTGGCGGCAAGATTGGAACATGCAGGAAATAGATTGGCTGAAAACCTCTGTCGCGATGGAAAACATGAAATGGGATAGGGGGATCCCCTTGTCCGAGGCCCCTAAAAGCCGGGAAGTAATCTTTTGGTGTTTTTTTTTTATGAAGTTAACTTGTATTAAAATGGTAAAGATTACATGGCAAGAGTGGTCCGATGTCACCAACAGTTGTAGACTCGGTAAAAAATCGTTTAGACTATCTTGTACAAAAAGGGGCTTATAGAGTCGCCCAAATACAAAGATTTACAATGAGCGTTCAGAAAAAAAAAAACAATTGTGCAAAAACTCAGGCAAAGAGGTTTAAGTTGTGTGCCACCTGTCCCGCGCAAAAACGAAGGTGGACCCGGCTTGAACATCTTGACTTTGACTTCTAACTCCCGCTTTCGCCAACCGATCTGCGTAGTCGTTGAACGTCCTCCATATATGCTTCCAGGAGACGTCCATAGCCCAACAAATGTGATATATCTCATCAAATATTGGAATAAGGTGCCAAGGTGGAGGGCTTGTTCAGCTTGCCCAGGAGATGACATTTTGTGAGTCACCTTCCACTATGAGGTGTAAGCCCCATGACTAATTGTAGTGTTTCAGGGCAATTAAAAAGGCCAAGGCTTCAACAGGATGGTAATCCTTTTGGCAAATGTGCTCAAAGAGTGTTAGAAGGATAATGCCATTGTGGTCTCTAAAGACCCCCCCAGCCCCTGCTGAGCCCGGATTACCTAGGGAGCACCCATCAAAGTTTAACTTGATCATTCCCTCTAGAGAAGGTTGCCAGTTATTTAGCCTTGTAGTCAAGTGCGGTCGATGATGGAGGAGATTGTACTATTGGGAAAGGAAGAAACTCCCTGAGATGCTCGCAAAAACCTGGTGGTTTGAGGCCCAAAAAGTGACCAAAGAGATAGCCTTGTGGAAGATTGCCGAAGTTTGGAGTTTAGAGCCAAGAAAGATTCTTGAGTTTCATTCCAGCCAAACAGTCCAGATAGTAGCAGCTACAGTTGCCTTCCACAAGATTCTCCCGGCCTTAGGCCAACAAGAATCAAGATCATAAGATATCAGAGCCTTGACCGAGGGAGGAGTGACCCAGTTGATGCGAAATAATTGCAAGACTCGACCCCAAAGGTCGTAGGAGAACTCACAGAGGATAAAGAAGTGGAGATTTGTTTCCTCCTCACATTCACACAGAGCACACCTATTAGGGATGGGGATCCCTCTTTTCTGGAGCTTATCCATTGTGAGTGCTTTGTGGGAGAAGGCTAGCCAATTAAAAGTTTGGACTTTAGGGGGAGCTATGGTGGCCCACACTCTTGACTGCACCGAGTTACGAGATCCCGAAAGTGTGGGTAGCAGAGTTAAGCTTTTGTAGAAGGAGGCGACCGAGAAGCTCCTTGAGGGGGCAAGAGTCCAGACTATAACATCGTTGCCTTGAGGCAGGAAGAAAAGAGAGTGTAGGGTTGACGAGAGAACCTGGAAGTGAATGGTTTCCTCTTCGGTTAGGTTCCTTCGAAATGAAGGGTTCCAAACTCTTCGTCCTCCAGTCAAAACCAGCTCCTCAGCGATTGAGGAAAAAATATTATGTGCTAGAGAGAAGAGTGTAGGGAACACCTCACACATGCGTGAGGGTCCTAACCACAAATCTGACCAGAATTTAACTCTCGATCCATCTCTTGGGTGGAACCTTACAGACCTTCTGAAAGGAGTGGCAGCAGTTGAGAAAGATTTCCAAGCACCTGATGCGTTGTGCCTCAGAATCCTATTTGGCAACCAGAATGGAGAAATGGGGATGTGAGTAACATCCTCGCATCCAATTCCTCCATCTTTCTCAAAACCCCATGCGAAACATGATTTCTACCAAGATGGCCCAGTCTACATGGTCATAGGCCTTTTTCCAGTCAATCTTATAAGTGAGACCCAGTAGGTTGGCAAGGTCTCTCGAATGCACACATTCATGGACTACCAAAACCCCGTCGAGAATTTTCTCATCTTTCACGAATACCGATTGGGAGGCGGATATGACATGGGGCAGAACCTCCTTCAAATGGGAGGCACGGACCTTAGCTAAAAATTTGTAAGTAGAGTTGATAAGTCAGATAGGGTAAAAGTCCTTAAGCTCTTTGGCACCATCGATCTTAGGAACAAGGGTGAGGAAAGTAGCATTCAGGGTGGTGTGAATGATTCCTTGGTTGAAAAATTCCTCAAAGAAGGAGAGGAAATCGTCCCTGAAGGAGGACCAGAAAATCTTAAAAGGTACCACCGAGAAGTTGTTCAGCCCCAGTGCCCGATCCTAGCCAAGGTCCGCAATGGCGGAGGTGATTTTTGCTTCAACAAACGAGCGTTGCAACCACTCGGCAAGGTTAGGTGGAAGCGTGAGGAAGGATAAATCGCCCATACGAGGTCGAGTGTTTGGAGGGAGCCGAGAACAGGGATTTGAAGTAAGAGACAACGACCTCTTCGATTTCACCAGGTTGGTCAAGCAATCTATCGTTGACCTTAAGGTGCGAAATAGTGTTGTCTCGACGACGGCAGTTTGCGATCTTGTGCAAGAAGCCAGTGTTGAGGTCACTCGACTCTTGCTATTCGACCCTGGATCTTTAGAACCAGTTAATTTCTTCTTTCTTAAGGAGGGAGAGACAGTCTTGTTTGAGCTAGGCTATAGTGAAACCTCCCATTCGGAAAGGGGCAGGATTCCTCGGTGAGGTCCAAAGCTTGGATTTTCGAGAGGAGAGAGGCTTTAAGGGGAGTGAAGTTGCCTAGAAGGGACCTGCTCCAAGTCTTAAGGGCTCGTTTAAGTGTTTGAATTTCTATTTTGAAGTTTGTACCACGCCCTACCCAACACCAAGGGGCGAATGAACTCCACCAAGACGAGAAAAAGGAGAGGAGAGAAGGTTCCTCTAACCTAGCAAGCTCGAATTGAAAAGGTTTGGGGTCCCTAGCAGTAGGTTGGGTATCAAGGAGGATCGTGGGTTTGGGTATGTAAATGGAAATGGCATGAGAGCCAAGGAAACCTTGGAGGGGAATGTCAATAAGTTTGTTTCTGGAGATGAAATAAGAGAAGTCGAGCATTCTAGGAAATGTTGGTGTTGGAATTCCGTTCGAAAGACCACCGAGTGATATTAAATTTGCTCCCCAGGCACCATGCCAGGTGTGGAAGAGAAGCTACCAGGTCAAGTTCCTCCCACAATTGTGGTCTAGCTTCAACAAAGTTTGGACAGTAGATGGCTGAGAACTTCCAGAGTTGTCCATCAGAGATCTTGAAGAGGAGGACAGTGTCCGAGAACCAACCCAGATGGGGGCAGATAAGCGTGTGTTCAGTGGGGTCCTAGACCACCTAAATGCCACCGGACGCACCAGAAGCTAGAATGGATTCCCACTGGGATGGTCGATGTCCCCAAATCTGGCTAATCAGCCTAAGAGAAGGGGAAGGAGATTTAATCTCCAACATAGTTGTTAAGTACGAAACAGGAATGGTTGCGAGATTTGGGGTAGGGATCTGCTGCTCAAAGCTATACTAAAGATCCATGTGTAAGGGATCGATGGCCGTAGAGTCTCAAAGGTTAGAATCAAGGCCCATGTGTATTGGGGATCGAGCTCCTTTATTACATAGGATGAAGAATTATTATATAAAGGTGTGAGATCCTATATGCCAGAAGCAAAGTTCCCAAGGGCATTTTTTTTAGTTTCTTAACTCAAGGAGTGCATTCGTAAAAGTGATCCAACATATTATGGAGCGAAGAATGACTTTTGTAGGAGTGATTTCCATTTTCTTAACACGAGTTCCTCATATAGGTAATAAGGATTTGTGGCTTTAAAATGTAGCTCCCAAAGTTGTTAACCAATAACATGTTGGCTTAGTCTTCTATGAAAATAAATACGGAACTCTAAAGTGATCCCATATTGGTGGGATCTAGATGCCAATTATGGCGATGCTTGTGTTCCGTCCTTTGGAATCTAGATCCCTATGCGCTCTGAAGCACGAACCATAAGACTAGGGAACTAGATCCTATAGTGTTTAGGAAAGCAAAATTAAATTTGAAGGAACTTGCTCCCTTATAAGATGGAGAGAGATCTCGAAAACACTAAATTGAGTTTCAGACGAGATCCACTTTGAGATCGAGAGAATCAAGGTTCTGCAAGGGATCGCCAAGCAAGGAAAGCGACTCCGGTAACTATGGTCTCCAAGAGAGAGAGGATGGAGGGGCATAGTCTGGATCAAAGGTCGTGGGCAGAAGAACATTTCAAGGGTTGGCCCAACCCCTTAATATTCCATGAGACGACGAGCTTCTTGGCGAAATCAGCGAGGTGTGGGCCAACCTAGCAAACCATCTAAGAGGTGGGGCAGAGAAGGTGGGGGGGGGGAAGGAGGTGGGGCAAAGAAGGGGGGGGGGGGAAGGAGGTGCAGCAGAGGGAGAAGTTGAGGCTGTAATAGAATTTGGGTGAGCTTCCAAAAGCAAGGCGATGTCCTCCAAAGAACAGAAAGAGCTTACCTCCATCCTGGCTTGGGCATTGGCTTGAAAGAAGAGATGAAACAGACCTTTTGTGTCAACGTAGGGAAAGCCCATTAGACGAAGAATGTCCTTCACTTTGTCTTACCTTGTCCATACAGTCCACGAACGAAGAAGTCACATGGGGGGAGAGAAGGGTTAGAAGAGGAGGGAGGAGAGAGGTGAGGAGCTAGAAGTCTGAAAAGAGGGGAGGGAAGTAGAAGTGAAGGCCTCGAGGGAAGGGGGAGAGAGAGAGGGATAGAAGGGGAGAGGAGCCGGGGAAGAGGGTAGCGTTAGAGGTTATGAGGGAGGAGAAGAGTGCGGGCGAGTGGAGAGGGAGAGAATAGGAGAAGAGGGGGTGAAGAGGGAGGAGCTTGGAAACGAGTGGCTAGTGGCGGAATGGGTGCCAGAGGGGGGGGCGGGTGGGGTGGGGTGGGGTGGGGTGGAAAAAGGGGAAGGGGGAGAGGAAAGGGGGAAAGGGTCCAAGAAAGGGTTATAGAGGAGGGATGGAGGACTTGGGATGAGATTGAAAGAAGGGGCTGGGATTGAGTGGGGTAAGAGGCCAAGGTGAAGCATCTGGTAGGGTGGCCAAGGGAGTAAGGGCATAGTGGTGGAGAAGAAGCCTTGAAGGATGGGGCCCACAAAAGGGACACAGGTCGCAAGAAGCCCCCGAAGGGAAGGCGATAGGTAGGGAAAGATGAGGGGTTCGGCCTCCAACTCCGAGGGGGGAAGGTGATGAGGGGTAGTCCATGTTGGCTTCCTATGAGGACGAAGGTTTAGTCGCAGATGTCGATAGGTCTGAGGAGCCGAGAGTGCAAACTAGGGGAGGAGCGATCACAGGCCCAACGGAGGCGGTAGGTAGGGAGGCTATGTCAGGGACCAAGACTGCAGCAGTGAAGGGGAGTGAGTGGGTGTCGCTCGGTTAAGCTAGGGTAAAGGGTTGGGACCAGGAGAGGGGAGGGAGGCGGGGTATTCTGGCCATGGGGAGATGCGAGTGGCGAAGAGAGAAGAGTGGGGCCGCAAGAGGTGGTGGGGAGGGGTGCACAGTCAAAGGGGAAACGAGAGGCTGGGGAAGGTGAGGGGGGGGACAGCCCAGAATTGGAGTTAGGGCGAAATGGTGGAGGGGCTGAGGCAGCGACAATGTTACCGAGGGATGAAGCGGAGCGGAGGGGTGGAGGAAAGTGGCGCTTGCGGTGGTTCTAGAGTTAAGGGCTGTTTGAAGAGCGACGTTTCCTAATAACCAGCGTCCACAGGTTAGAGGGGCGCTCCAGGTGGGTCGGAATAGCGAGGGGGGGGGGGCAATAGAAATGTTGAAACGAGGGAGAGGCAAGAGTCCAAGATAATCGAATCCTGCAAAAAAACCTCCTCAACATCGAGCCACAGGGAGGAGGGTAAGAGATTGTAGTCCAAGACCTCAACCAACAGTTGCATGGAACCCAACAGAAGAAACTCAATGGATCTCCGATTGATGGCCACAAAAGACCCACAAGCTTCAGATATCCTTTGGTAAGTGGTTGGGGCAAGAGCATGCAAAGGGATGTGGGAAGCTGTGACCCAAACTCTTTGTTTGCAAAAGGAGCCTTCATCTTGGGAAAAGGGGCGGCGGAGGGAGAGTTGGGCTCCTTTAAAGGTTACAGAACCGTCTGAATGAAGAGCACGAAGCGCACTGCTCTCAGAGGGTAAGTTGAAAAGAATGGAACCATCTACGGGTAGGCGACAACCGAGAAGGGGCTCCCCCTAACAGTTCTCGCCCAAACTCTCAAGGGCCCGAAAGTTGTCCTGGCGAGGGGAGAAGGGAGCATAAGGAAGGAGTGAAGATTCGCACGCATCAGAGTCCAGATAGCATTGGGAACAGCTAAGGGGCAACGAGGAGGGGTGGTGAGCAGGTTTGGTGGTGGTGGGGGGGGCAAAATGAGGATGGTGAGGAGGTTGCGGCCTCACCATGGTGAGGATAGAAATGTTTTCCATTAAAAATGGAAGTTGAGCATCAAAAGCATCATTAACTTCCAAGTTGTAAGCATGAGTTTCGTATTGCAGATAAAAGGGCTTTCAACACTGTCCATGCCCATAATTGGCTTTAAGATGAGAAAAACACATGCCATCATCTTTTGAGTGCATTTTTTAAAAAGAAATAGAAATTTAAGGTCGAAATGGAACAACATTTCAGCCACATTTGTGACAAAATGTGAAGCAAAACTTTGAGAAAAGTGGAATCTTTAGCAAGGTTTCAAGCAGCTTCCAGAAATATTAACCAAAGTGCATAGAACACAAAGAGTGCTAAGCACTTCAATCAACTAAAATTTTCATCGGGATTTTCTTTGCTTGAGTGTATTTTTTTTTTTTTGAGGAGTTCCTCTCAACAAATATACATAACACAAATATGTGGCATAGTGTTCAGAGCAGATTGCAGCACTTAACTAATTCGGAGTATCTATGCTTCCTGAAATCTAGAGCTGTACTCTTCCCAAAAATCTGGAGCTGTACTCTTCCCAAAAATCTAGAGCTGTACTCTTCCCAAACTTTTATTTAGACCTTCCTTCTCATGACAGCCCTGCAACAGCAAGGAAGGTCTTGATAGACTTGCTAGGATTTGTGATTCGGCTATTACAAAAGCGGCCACCCACTTGATATGCCAGAGAGTACCTTTCATCTGTTCACTAAATGTGTATGTAATAGGATAACTGCAACAAAAGGCGCTTACCCATGCAAGATTCCATATCCTGTGGAAGAGATCACATATCTCAAGCTAGTTGGGTGGAGGACAATAATTTCCATCATTTCCTTGAGAAATCAATGAAACAGGCTAATGCACTGGTGAGAGAGATTATCTGAAAAGCTTCTGTCAGAAACTTGGCTCTGATGCCTGGTTCCTACTTAACGTTTCTAATATACATATGCATCTACAGCCCCGTGTGCAACTTGAAATGCCCTAAGAAGTGGCTACTTTAAAGACTGGTCGATTATCAAAAAAAAGTTCACAATATTATTTATATGGAAAAAACAAATCACAAACATGAATGCACAATTACTAACTAAATATCAATAATTAACAAATGTTAATTTCGCTTAATTCTAAGAAAGAAATGATTAAGAATTCGCCAAATATTTCAGTTTCAGATCCCTTAACACACTCAAAATCAATACCTCCTGTTCAAAAATGCATTTAAGAAAGGGACCCCATTTTTTACATGTAAACAGATTGTGTGAACACATGTTCCAATCTCCAAATTGCAACAAAATGAATATTTTGGATCCATTTTCCCCATAATTGTTTCCTCTGCCCATGCTTTTGCAGAGTGATGAACCTAATCCCAAAATCACCCAAAACGCATTGGATTTACAAATAATACAAAGATCTAATACTTGTGGCACCATTCAAATTCATGCAGCAGCCATACACGAAAGTTTGTCAATACAGTTCAGGAAATCAAAAAAAATAGAAATAGAAAACATCTTCAGCCAAATTTAGGGTTCGAAAATCAACTGACACAGATAGATCCAGACAAAGTACAATCATATTTTCTTCATTGTAACTTGAGAAAAAAAAAGTGGGGAATTCATCTCCCAAAGTATGGTCTTTTCTGAAGCCATTTGTCACGAGGCATCAAAGTATATTGATCAGACAACAACTATTAATATTTGCATCATCAAGGCAAATCCAAATAAAAGGAAAACATGTGGAACCATTAGAAAGGCTTATATTCAATATATGATGAGAGAGTTGATAAGAACTTACTTGCCAGATGTGCTCACTGAAAGAACTGAATATGAATCATGGGGAACAGGGGCCCCTAGGTGCTTCTTTGTCTGCTTAACAGGTAATGGCTCTATTGACTCTGCCCTTGACCGTTCTGTTTCAGGCAAAGAACCAGTGCTTCCTAAAGAAGGACTTGCAGGCGCAGACAACTGAAAACTCAGCTGTCTAAGTTCTCTTTCAACAACAAACACAGCAGAATGTTCTCTATTTCCTGGAGGTGTTGGTAAAGGAACCACAGCCGGTAGAGACCTAGCATCAAATTCACTGAGAATCACACCAATATTGGTACCAGTTGCTACAAGGTGTGGTTGCAAAGGATGTGCAACCATGCAATATACCTACACAATGGGCAAAAGTTTCAGATCCAGAATGCAATTATATACCACAGGTGTGTTATAGAAACACAATTAAAAATTAAAGAGAGCACAGAAGCACTCATAAATAAGTAATATAGACTGAACCAGAGCAGAAGACAAAAGGTGAGGGTTCCAGTCAGGTCAAAATCAGTCAAATTGGACCAGTCATTAAAAAAAAAAGAGATACAGAGAGAGAGAGAGAGAGAGAGAGAGAGAGAGAGAGAAAGAAAATAGACGAAAATAAAAAGTAGAAAAAATTGGGAAGAAAATTATACCAGACTAGTCTGCCCTGCCATTTTGAAAGGAGTTTTAATCAGTGTTGATCAATTTCCAATGTTGGGTTAGGCCGAACAAACTAGGCCAGTTCCCGGTTCAACCAGTCTGACCAACCAATCTAATCCAGTCCTTATGATGACAGAACATATTATACACATTTCACATAAGAAGCTTGCCTTGTGGGAATCAATCCAATGATCCTACTCCAATGTGATCACCGGAATAATCTGCATTCTACGAACCTTCTGCGCACACATCAGTTCCCCGTAACACATGTAGTATTCGGTACTTTTGGGGTGTAACATAGGATTCTCTTCACTAATTTCTAGCAGTCAGGCCTCAAGCTGCTTTGGTATTTTCTCACCAGACTCACGGAAAAACATGGGTTGGGTGCCTAGTATCATATACATAAAGATCCAACTGTACTAACATATAGCACCTTCTCCGTATACTTGAACTAAGCTTTCCCCCTTGGAGACACAGCTCAACTCACTTTGACTCTATTCTCCACTGAAGAAATCACAAGTTTGCAATTTTCCATGGAAAACTTTCAAGAACCTTTCTAGTTTCTAAAATATGAGGCTTGTGAGAAGTAAATGGTGTGCACAGCATATTATCTTGATCTCCACTATATACAAGGCCTCACTAAGGTCCTTCATTTTAAATTTCGAGACAAAAAGCATTTTCTTTTTCATTTACGAGAGCTAACAAGTTGCTAACAATCGACATGTCACACAACATATCTCCCACTAACCTTGACATATACACAATAATCTTCTTCATTTAGAGTGAGCCAAACTGTGCCAAGGCTTCATGAAACTTCAAGTTCAACCACGAGGCTTGTTTTAGGCCCTACATGGATCTATGCAATTTGCACGCTAAGTTCTCTCTCCCACTTCATTCGGAAAGAAGTACTGACTGGATACATCAACCTTTTAGTTGTGGCAACAGATGAGCAAACTATGAAAGGGCTCATAAAAGGTTTGCATTTTCTGAAGTTTGCAAAGTTCAAGGGACGACTTGGAGTCACAAGAAGAGAATCACAGCGTTGCAAAGTTCAACGGACGACTTAGAGTCACAAGAAGAGAATCACAGCGCTGTGGGGGAGTCTTGAAGATCGTCGCTGATTTGGTTAGAAGTCCGTAAGTAGTAGGATTGGTAGTCGAGGGTCCTAATTGGATTAGGATTTTGTTTACTTAAAAAAATTAATAAGAGTCCTAAATGGATTAGGAATGCGCTTAAATAAAAATTGAGAACTAAAGTCCTAGTCAGATTTCGATTGTGTTTAACATAATAGAGTTCAACTTCTATTTGGTTTTAAAAATTTCATTGGTAAAGATTAGAATTACTTGATTAGTCTTCTAGTAAAACTTGCCCTCTTAGTTATTTTAGAGTTACTTGTACGAATAGTCTTCTAGTAAGACTTGTTTCTTAGTAACATGTGTGTGCGCGTGCGCATCTATATATATATATATATATATATATATATAAGTAAGGTAGTGGTTGTATAGACGTACGTAGTCTACTAAACTAACTACTAAAGTAGACGTACCTACCTTACTAAGTAGTGTACTAAGTAAAGTGTTGGTTTACTAATACGTAGGTAATT
>NW_006499617.1:4168426-4213555 GCF_000471905.2 Amborella trichopoda | reverse complement strand
TTAAGTTAGTTACGTTACGTTACGTAAGTAAGTTACGTTCTTACGTTAAGTAACGTTAGTTTCGTTTACGTTAACGTAATGTGTGTGTCGCGTCGCGCATCTATATATATATATATATATATATATATATATAAAGGGTATGGTTTGTATAGAGCCTAGGCTCTAAACAATCAAATTAGAGCCTACCTTCAAATAGTGTCAAGAAATGTGGTTTCAATACTGGAAATCTTTTTGATAGCCTTAGAATATATTTTCATCTTTATTTATAAAGTTTAAAGCTTAAAAAATAGCATAGATCGAGAGATCTATGAAAACTTGAAAATCCTGAAAATTGGCAATCCAAAAATGTGTTACAAAGTACACTATTTTCAAAAGTTGAAATCTATTTTTTTCTCATGTCCAAGTTTCTTGATGTCGAGATGATCAATTTGAGGATATTTGGGCATCAAAACAACCTCTTCTAGTGAAATTTTTGAGGTAGGCTCGAATTTGATTGTTTAGAGCATCGGCTCTATATAAAATTTTCCCATATATAAATATAGTTCTATATATATCGAGTGGGTTACTTTGAGAACAGATGAATGAATGAAAGAAAATGTTCTTTCTATCTCTAGTGTTCTCTTATGTTATCTTCCATGGTGTTCTTTTTGCAACCTTATGTTGGTGGGCGTATGATGTACATCGAGCAAAAGTTTGTTTCTCGAAGCGCCCATGTGTTTTTCTGTGTTCAGGGTGTATTTTTTTATCTCATGATCATTCCGCTCGTAAACACTCTAAAGTAACTAAGAAGAGTCTTATTAATCCTACAAATAACTATCAAATAACTAAGAAGACAAGTCTTATTAATCCTACAAATAACTCTCAAATAACTAAGAAGACAAGTCTTACTAGAAGACTAATGCTACAAGTAACTATAATCTTATTCGATGACTTCTTCAAACCCAAATAGCGATAGAACTCTATCGTGTTAAACACAATCCTAATCCAACAAGGACGCCTATTTAATAATTTTTTATTTAAATTCCTAATGCAACAAGGACTTGTATTCAATAAATTTTATTAACTACACACAATCCTAATCAAATTAGGACTCTTGACTAGTTAAATCCAACTGCTTACAAACTTCTAACCAAATCATCGATGATCTTCCCTCCCATTATTCACACTATTTCATATATATTCTCTCTTCTAGTTCTCCATTTAGAAGTGTCGTTTTCATGTTCATTAGTGAACTGCAAAATCAAAGTAACTCATCATGGAGATCAGAAATTGAATAGATACGAAGTTGGCTACAAGAGTTGAAGTCTTATCATAGTCTATCCCTGCATTTTGGGTGAAATCTTTTGTTAGCGGTCTAGCCATATATTTCTCTATTTGCCCGTCAAAGTTCAATTTCCTTTTGAACATCCATATATAGCCTATGGGTTTCCCATCATCCGGAAACAAGACCACTTCATGTTACCAGGTGCCAGACACCATTCCATTCTGTTGAGTGCATTACCTCATCCATAGCGGCCAAACACAAGTCATTATCTAGTCTTTCTGAGATTTCCTATTAGGTTGAGAAATCATCATTAGGCCCATCTGGTTCCTTTTGCTAATATCCTCCTAGGATGGTAAAGAATTCAGGCAGGTGCCTAATCCTTTAGCTTCTCTAAGAGCTTGTGGTTTATGGACTCGAATCTCAATCTCATTGTCACTCATTTCATGAAAATCTGCCCTTTTGGCCATGTGTAGTTTCAAGGAATTCATCACCGAAAAGGTGGGTGTCTTTAGAATCAATCACCACCACAGGATCTAAAACATTTCCCATGTTGGACATACCAAAAAGAAAGAAAAAAAAAATGCATTTCACTGTTTTGGGATCCAGGTTTGACCTATTCTGAGAAGGTCTCAATGCATGAGTTGATCACCCTCACACTTTCAGGTGATAAGGGATGGAACACAACGAGTGAACAACTCATGGTGCATCCAAGGTACTGCTTTCATGGAAATCATGTTCAGGACATTCTCTCCTTGAAGAGCTGCCTCACCCCAAAAGTCTAGGATGAGCTTAGCATACCCCATCATACTCCTCACCATTTCCACTTCTTTCCCGTTTTGTCTCTTCGTCAACCAATTCTGTTCGAATGTGCATGGCATGGTGAATTGGTGAAATTACCATTCTGTGTGAGAACTCCAGCAATTGAGATGAATACTTGCATCCCATATCAGACCAAAGGACAATAATTTTCCTAGCAGGATGATTTTCCACCTAAGCATTAAAACTCCTTAAAAGTTTCTACTGCATCAAATTTAATCTTAAGTAATAAACATGCCCCAAACATGAACGGTCATCTAGAAAAGTAATAAGGTATCTCTTCTGACATCATGTGGCCAATTCATTAAACCACAATGTCAAAGTGGACAACATCGAAAATGCCAATTGCTCTCATAGTTTTCAAAAACTGTTTCTTACTAAGTTTGCCTTGTACGCATGGCTCACATTTTCAAAAGATTCCCTTCTACATTTTTCCAAAAGCCGTTTCTCATCAATCTTGCCCTCACCCAACCTCATGTGCCACATGTACATATCGTTATCATCATCCGAATGAGTCACCTCATAAGCAAATACCGATTCCATCTCATCCAATGTTCAAGAAAGCAGATGCGGCTGCCTAGGCGACCAAGGGTCTAGGCCACCTAGGCCGGCACCCCAGACACAAAGGCAGCCTGCATTGGGTGGAGGATCAAATCCTTGCAGATTGTTGGACCCCCTACCACTCCCCCGGTCTTTTATTGTATACAGAATTCACATTTTTTTATTTAATAAGTTTTGTATAAAATATATTGCTAAAAAGTCAGAGGTACAAATCAAACATAGCATACACAACTCTAAACAGTAAATATTCATTCGGGTTGGGAGCAATGGACTTTTTCTATTGAATTGCTTTCCCAAAGACCCAAACTAAAAAATGGGAAAATAATCCAAATAGTTTTTTTTTTTTGGGTGAACAACAATCTAAATAGTTGATAGCATATCAAATATATATGTTATAGGGTATTTTTGACATGCTTGTACCCCCGGTGCGAATAATGGAGAAGCCAGTGGCGACCTAGACCCGCAGGTACCAAAAAGGCCTAACGACTACGGAAACCCTGAGCAAATAAGCCTTATTCTTGAGAACCATTATAGCAATTCCATTTCACCTCCAAATTAAGCACATGCGTTTCCCATGATGATCCAAGAATCCCCTCCAAATTTCGGTCAATTCGGATGCAAATGGAAGAAACAGGTACAATCGGTTTTCGGCCCAAGTTCCTATCATTCTACAGTGCACCATAACTGAAACTCTACCCTAGAGACCTCCAATGGATTCAAGAGGTCGAGAACAGTCATTGTACCAAGTTTCAACCTAATCTAACCTTCCTAGGTCGTACCTACTAAAAATGACAAATTTCTAGTATGTTACGGTACACCATAGCTGGAACTCTACTCTAGAGACTTCCAATGACTATGGGACCACCGCCAATGGATTCAAGAGGCTGAGAACATTCACCATGCCAACTTTCAGCTCAATCTGACCTTCCTTGGTCGTACTTTCCAAAAATAATAAGATTGTAATTGTTCACTTGATCTATTTGAACCAGTTACTATTTATAGTAACTTTGTTTTTGCAAAAATAGCAAACTTTGGAAGCTTGAATCTCCCTCGTCTTAAGCAGATGGATCCCAAATTCGGGTATGTTGTTCCCCTTCCCAAGTTCTACGATTCGTTGGGTGGCACGCACCATGGGAGCCCATGGATAGGGAGAAATCCAAGAAAGAAAATTGCTAAAAACCATGAAAATGTAGGAAATTCCAGCAATATATCTCCCCACTCCAATGCCCAGTCTATTGTTTTCTATTGTAGTAGTATTCTATTCTATTCTATATAGTATTAAGTAGTCTATTGTAGTAGTAGTCTAGTGTGAAAATAGTCTTTGCCTCGTATACATTGTTGTAGGGTATTTTTGACATGTTTGTATCCCCTGTGCAAATAATGGAGAAGCCAGTGGCGACCTAGACCCACAGGTACCAAAAATGCCTAAAGACAGGGAAACCTTGACTGAATAAGCCTTATTCTTGAGAGCCTTGATAGCAATGTCATTTCACCTCCAAATCAAGCACACAAGTCTCCCATGGTGATCAGAGAACCCCCTCCAAGTTTTGGTAAATTCGTATGCAAATCAAAGAAACAGGTACAATCGGTTTTCAACCCAAGTTCATATCATGCTACAGTGCACCATAGCTTGAACTCTACTCTAGAGACTTCCAATAACTATGAGACCACCACCAATGGATTTGGGAGGCCGAGAACAGTCATTGTGCCAAGTTTCAATCCAATCTGACCTTCTTAGGTCGTACCTGCTAAAATTGGCAAGTTTCTAATATGTTACGGTACACCATAGCTGGAACTCTACTCTAGAAACTTCCAATGACTATGAGACTACCGCCAATGGATTTGAGAGGCCGAGAACAGTCATCATGCTGAATTTCATCTCAATCCGACCTTCCTAGGTTGTATTTCTCAAAAATAGTAAGGTTTTTACTATTCACTTGATCCATTTGAACCAGTTAATATTTCTAATAATAATTTTTTTGTAAAAAAAGGAACTTTGGAAGCTTGAATCTCTTTCGTCTTAAAGCGGATGGATCTCAAATTCGAGTATGTTGTTCCCCTCATAAAGTTCTACGATTTAGTGGGTAGCATGCACCATGGGAGCTCACAGAAAGGGAGAAATCCTAGAGAGAAGGTCACCAAAAACCATGAAAATACAAAAAATTTCAACAATATATCTCCTTGCTCCAATGCTCATATCTTGAAATTCCAGACTCCCACAACCTCAAGGCCAAGTCCGTTGCGACCTCAGCTCTGAAAGCTTCATTTGAGTACTCATTCGTTAGAAATGGTGACTGGGAATGTGCTCTATTAAAGCTCGAATGAAGACACATTTTTTGGCGGCCGGAATTCCATTTTCCAACCACCTCCCCAATTGGGAATGTGATCATTCGGCACCCAAATCAAGGGATTTTATTGCAAAATGATTGCAATCAGTGTTTCAAAAAGTGACAGGCGGGTCGAAGCCGCCCAGCGCCTAGGCGGGTGCCCAGAACATGAGCGGCCCAGTTGAACCCAAAATGGATTCTACAGTTGTATATTATATAAAATATAAGAATTAAGTATTTAGAGCACATCAGAATTCAAAGTATACTACACATTATACACACTCCATAAGCATAACCATAAGTTGGTCCATAATCCATATCCAATTAAAAAAAAAAAAATTTGATAAAGTTGACATTGTATTGTTGTAAGAGTGGGTACAAGTGGAGGAAAGAGAGGACTCGAGTACCCACGAGACGGGCGGTCAAAAAATAGGTCCCAAGACCCTATACAAAAATGGCCTAGTCTACTGCCGAAGTACAAAAATTATAGTGTAGAAAAAAAAGGGGCTTATAAGAACGCTCGAGTACAAGAAAAAGAGTAGGCTAACTATAGGTTTGGGAGCCCTCTGTGGTTCAGAGCAAAAAAGGAGATGGACCGGTCGGGGTCTTCCACAAATGCACGTGCTTCGTCTTTAGCTAGAAGATCCGCGAGCTCTCTCGATGTCCGCCAAGTATGCCTCCATAAGACGTTGATATCCCTGCATACGTGGTGGATTTCGTCAAAATCCTTGAGAGGTACCAAGGAGGGGGGGAGGTGCTTGCTGCTCAAGAGATGATGTTTTGGGCGTCTCCTTCCACAACCAAAATTTGACCCCGTGAGGAGTTGAATCTTTTGAGGCCTAACAGAAGAGCCAAGGCTTCAACGAACTGGGAATCTCCTTGTCCCACATTTCCGAGTAGGTGAGAAGGATATTGCTATTGTGATCACGAAATGCCCCTCGTGCCCCTGAAGGCCCTGGGTTCCCCAACGAACAACCATCAAAGTTGAGTTTGACTGCATTTTTTGGAGGGGCCTGCCGGTTGTAAGGTCTTTGAATCTTGTGAGAATGGAGGTGCATGATATTCTCCCACTGACTGAGTAAAGTGTTAGAGGGAATCCCTACAAAGTCTCTGTGGGTAGAAGCCCAAAAGGTTACTAGGGAATTAACCTTATGGAAGAGCACAGGAACATCGTTTTTGTGGCCTTGGAACACCCTCCATTCCTTTCTATCCATATGATCCATGTGGTGGCAGCGATTGTTGACTTCCATAAAGTTCTACCGGCCTTTGGCCAATGGGAACCAGAATAGGAGGATGTGAGTGCCATAACCGAGGGTGGGAGGACCCATTGAATATGGAACAGCTGAAGAATACGGCTCCATAGATCGAAAGCCTGGCTGCAATGTTGGAAAAGGTGAGGGTTTGTCTCTTCCTCTTGTAGGCACAAAGCGCATCTGTTAGGAAGTGGAAGGCCTCTTTTTTTAAGCTGGTCGACTATGAGAGCCCGTTGGCAGCAAGCTATCCAATTGAACGTTTGGACTTTTGGAGGGGCTAAGGTTGACCAGACTTTGGAAAGAATAGAAATGGGGTTCAACGGGTAAGTAGGGGGTTGAATAAGTTTGTTGTAGAAAGAGGCAACTGAGAACTTACCGGATGGGGAGAGGGTCCAAACCAGAGAATCAATCCCTGATGGAGATAAGAAGATTGGGTGTAGGGTAATAGACAGAGAAACGAAGAGTGAGGTCTCCTCTTCAGTTAGGTTTCTCTTGAAAGAGGGATTCCAAGACCTACGACCCCCTGAAAGAACCATTTCATCAGCTATGGTGGACTATTTGTTGGAACATAGGTGAAAGAGAGAGGGGAAAAGGTCCCTAAGAGGGGAATGTCCAATCCAAAGGTCGGACCAAAAATGCACTCTCGTGCCTTCTTTAGGATGGAAACGGATAGATTGGTTGAAAAGGGCAAGAGAGGATGCAAAGGCCTGCCAGCCTAGAGGCCCTGCTGCGGGAGGTCCTCTCAGGCACCCACTTGTGAACCGGGATCCTGTATTTGTAGCAGATAAACTGCGCCTAGTGGGAGTTGGGTTGGGTGGCCAATCTCCACCACATTTTCCTAGCAAAGCCAGGTTTGGTTTTCTAAGGTCCCTAATACCGAAGCCACCTTGGGATTTGGGTAGACGGACTCTGTCCCAAGAGATCAGATGGTATCTGGTTTTTTCCGTTTGGCCAGACCAAAGAAACTTTCTCATGAGCTGATCCAGCCTGTTAGCATCCGAGGCTGGCATATGGAAGATAGACATTAAGTAAACCGGGACATTGGCCAGAGTGGCTTTGACTAGCGTTGAACGGCCAGCCAGGGAAAGAAACCTCCCTTTCCAACCGGCCAGATGCCTATCCACTCTGTCAATAACCTGAGCCCATTGTCTTTTCTTGGGCTTCCCCAGCCCCAAAGGTATGCCCAAGTAGGTAGTGGGGAGGTCCTCTACTTTACAATCCCAAGAAGGAATAAGGGCTCTGATCTCTTATGTTGTCAGACCCACCCCCATCATCTTAGATTTATCCATGTTTACTTTGAAGCCAGTGGCAGTCTCAAAACATTTGAGGAGGAGCCTAAGGTTTTCAATCTCGAGTAGAGATGCATCTAGGAACACTAAGGTATCATCTGCGTATTGCAGATATGACACCGAAGGACCTAGTGAGCTACTATGGAAGGCTGAAAGAAAACCTTCCTGGTAAAGGCGAGAGATAGACCGGCTGAAAACATCTGCTACAATTGCGAAGAGAAAGGGGGACAAGGGGTCACCTTGGCGAAGGCCCTCGAGGAGGGGAAGAACCCTTTAGGGCTCTTGTTGATCAGAATAGAGAAATGGGGGTGGAAACTGCATCCTTTCATCCACTTTCTCCAAATGTTACCGAAACCCATCCTAGCCATTGTATCAAGTAATGACCAATCAACATGGTCATAGACTTTTTCGCAGACGATTTTCAAAATTAAACCAGGTTTCTTGGATAAATGCCTTGTGCGGAGGCACTCATGAGCGACCACTGCCCCATCCAGAATCTGCCTATCTTGGATGAAGGCAGATTGGATGGGGATATGATCAGAGGGAGGACATGCTTGAGTCTCGATGCCAAGGCCTTAGCCAGAATCTTGTATGAAGAGTTTAGCAGGCTAATAGGACGAAAGTCCTTTAGCTCCTCTGCCTCTTCAATTTTGGGAACAAGAGCGATAAAAGTGGCTTTTATCGCTTTATTTAAAATCCCCCTACGGTGGAATTCATCGAAGAAGCTACAGAGATCAGGTAAAAAAGTACCCAAGAAGGATTTAAAGGGGGCCATCGGGAAACCATCCGGCCCTGGAGCGCTGTCTTTGGCTAGTCGGGCAACGGCACCAACAATTTCCTCTACAAAAAAGGTCATTCCAACCACTGTGACCAATGATCAGGAAGAGTTAAGAAGTCTAGAGAGGTCATTCTTGGTTTGTGGTCCATAAGGGCAGTGTAGAGAGACTTGAAGTAGACAAGGATGGCGGATTCTATTTCATCAGGCTGAACTATGTAGCGATTATCCACCTTGATAGCGGATATCAAACTGTCTCTTCTACGGCAGTTAGCAATACGATGGAAGAAGGCAGTGTTCTGGTCCCTTGTTTTTAGCCATTTGACCCTGGATCTCTGGTACTAGAAGATTTCTTCTTTCTTGAGGGTGGAAAGGTAGTCCAACTTAGTTTGGGTTCTAAGGTTAGCTTCTGGTTCTGAGAGGTGTCTGGACTCTTCTACCCCATTGAGAACTTGAATAGATTGGAGCT
The DNA here is from genome assembly GCF_000471905.2 of Amborella trichopoda. Next base: position 4,204,801 of record NW_006499617.1, on the reverse strand, counting down.
GGGAGTTTTTAGTTTGAGAGTAGTTGCTTAGTAGAGATTTGCTCCAAGTAATGAGAGACTTTTTGAGAAGTTGGACTTTAGTTTGAAACATAAAACCCGCTCTACCCGAGACCTGGGATGAGAAAGAGGACCACCAAATAAGGATAAGACCAGAGAGGAAAAGCTCTTCTAACCAAGCTAGTTCGAAGTGAAAAGCTTTCAGCCCCCTTCGAATTGCCTAGGTATTCAGCATAATGGGCCAATGATCCGAGGTGGGTTTAGGCAAAGTGAGAGCATGGGAGCCAGGGAAAGAAGCATCCCAATCCAGCGAGAGAAGGAAAGGTCCAGCTTGACAAGGGAAGGTTGAGCAGAGTTGTTGGACCAAGTATAACCATTCCCTTGAAGAGGGATGTCTAAGAGTTCTTGGCGGAACACAAAGTCGAAAAAATCGAGCATGCCCTGAGATATGTTTGGGTTGAGGTTTCTCTCGTAAGATCACCTGGTGATATTGAAATTACCACCCAAACACCACGCAGAGTGTGGTAAGGAAGCAACAAAATGTAATTCAGACCATAGGAGAGGACGAAGAGAGGAAGAGTTGGGCCCGTAAATAGCAAAAGAATTTGAAAAGAAAACCATCAAAAACCCGAGAAAGGAGGACTGTAACAGAGAAAGAGCCTATGTGAGAGGATCGAAGGGACGGCGCTCAGTTGGGTCTCAGAGAACCTAAATTCCCCCTGAAGCCCCTTCCGCCGGTAAGGTAACCCATTGGCAAGGTCTTCGACCCCACACGCTGCGGATTAACCGGAGTTCGGCTCCAACTGCTTGGTCTCAGTTAAGGCTAAGATGGCAGGGCGAAATTTGAAAGAGAAGTCCCTAACAGAGTCCCTTTTGGAACTGTCCCAACCCTCTAATGTTCCAAGAGAGAATCTGCATTGATGGAGGGAGGAGCAGCGAAGAAGGCAATCCTATCCGACCGCCTAGAGGATGGAAGCAGTGGAGTGGTAGGAGTTAGGGCACTGTCTGCATTTTTGTCATAGTTGATCTGCGAAAAGAGATTAAGCAGTTCCCATTGACCTTTTACGCTCACCTTGGTACGGCTTTGGGCATCAACAAGCAAAAAGGGGTGCGCCGGGCCTTCAAGTCCGTCGTCCCATTACCCGGAACATCTCCTTCGTTCTTTTTGCTATTCTATTGTCCCCATCCCCATCTCGGCTTTCGCTGCTGCCAGGGGGGGAGAGATGGTGCAAGAGTTATAGGGTCTCTGGGTAACTCTCTGTTCGACTGAGAGCCAGGCGAGGAAAGGAACCAAGGCAAAACCAAAGAAGGTTTCGAGGGTGGGGGGGGGATTGAGAAGGGTAAAGGTTAGGCGGCAGAGGTGGCGAGTCCACAGAAGTGGGAGTGGGAGGTGGCACGACTGACGTTGCAGGAACAAGGGCCTCCGACGTGTCAAAGGCAATGAGGGGCCAAGCGAGAACTACAGGGGACGGACTGGCTGGTACCCCAGGTAGGAAGGGGGAGGGAAAGCACCAAAGACATCGGGAGAAAGAAAAGGAGAAAGAGGTGTTGCGCCATATGTGCTGAGAGGTCCAAAGTAAGGGGGTGGGTGGTAAAGTGACAGGTAGTGGTGGGGGTATGGGTGGGGGACAGCTGCGAACGGGCAGGGATAAGAGGCGGGGTAGGGGAAGTGAACCGTTGTGACCCAGCTGATATGAACGAGTTGCGAGGATTGGGGAAAGTAGGGGGCGAGGAGAGAGGAGAGGTAGGCCGGGTCAAGGGGAGAGGGGTCAAGAGAGTGCACAGCAAGGATGCCAAAGGGGAGTAGGGAGGTGTCCAAATCCATAAACGAAAGAGATTTCCACACAGTGGAAAACTGGGAAAAACCACCCTCGAAGAGCAGATCTAGCGATAGAAAAGATAAGGAAAGCAGCGGAGGGGCCAAGGGGTGAGAGATGGACCGACTTCACTGCTAGCAGAAGGGGAAAGGGAAGCAGGAGGAGGAGGCAAGGGAGGAGGCCAGCCGAGGGGAAGCGGCAGAAGGGAGGGTAAGTGGTCGGAGCAAGGTCAGAGGAAGAAGAGACCCCCTAGGAACCCGGAGGGAGAAAGGAGGGGAGAGAGAGGTTGGTTTGAAAGGGGCGGAGGGAGGCCTCACCCAAGGTGGGGAAAGAGAGGACAATTGTCGAAGAGGCAGGTGCAAACGGGACGGAGGAAAGCAGCTATGAGAGGCCAAGTGTCGAGGCGAGGGGGGAGGTGTCAACAAGGTGAGAGGAAGGGTCGGCAGGTGAAAGGACAGGAAGGAGGGGAAGGGGCGGAGGGTGGCTGAGGATCGCCAGGTGTCTCAACCGAAGAACCAGAGGCAGGCGAAAAGGCTAGTGACCATGCAGACTGGGGAGGGGAGGGCACGGCTGTTGACCACGTGTCAAGCGTGCAGAGCAAAGGACAGGGGTGGGCAGAGGGGATGGGACAGGTGTTTGAACGTCAGCAGAGGTTCTCAAGATGAGGCCTATCGAAGGGGGGATCCGGGAAATTGGTGCAGCCCGACAGCCCAGGAGGGAAAGGATGGTCACCATCCACAATAACCTCCTACCCAGGTCGGTGTGAAGGTGGAGCCTGAAAGCCCGGGGGGGACCGACAGGGTTCAACTACCTTGCCGCCTTCGGGGCAAGAGCCAGGGTGGGTAGGCTCGAGGTCAAACAGTGGCTCCTGCAAACTGGCTTTCGCTATAACAGAGGGAACCAGGGATGCGCCACATGGTAGCAAGGTGGAGAGCTGGGGCCGAACAGGAGGTCTGGGCCTGGCATGGCCCGAAATGGAAGCGGGGCCTTGGAGCTGGTGACGGCAGCGCCACTGGTGGTGGCTAGGGTTCTTGGAAACCGTGGTCCAAGAAGAGGGCGAGGCCACGGGATGAGGCTAGCAGTCGAGAAAATTGACCGAGGGAGGAAAAGCCTCCGACCAAGAGAGAGAGATAGGGTAAAAGAGGTTAGCAAATTCAATCCCCACGCACGCTGGGATGAGCTTTGTATCCAGAACCTCCACAAGAAGCCGAATAGATCCAAGCGGAAGGGTTTCAATGGACTTCCAGTGAATGGAAATAAAACTGCCACAGGCCTCCGCCACTCTCTGAAAAGTGGACGGAGACCAAACATGAAGGGGCAAGTGTTGAAGCGTGAGCCAGATTTTTCGCCTTCTAAAGGACCCTTCCAGGGGGGTCCAAGCCCGAAGACAGAGGGTAGCCCCTTTGAAGACTAAATAGTTGGGGTTTTGTAACACCTAGTTGGCATGTTCAACGGACAAGAAGGAGAAAAGAAAGTTCCCTCCAGAGAGGTGCCTGGCAATGATGTTAGGGTCCTGCCAAATGCTTTGTGGCCAAATCTCTATTCCTCGCGCATCGTCACGTAAGGGCTTGAATGATCCAACTAGAGAGGAAAGAAATTTGGATTGAAGATGGGAGGTCTCCTCTGGGGGGATGGAGACAAAGAAAGGGTGGGGAAGCCTTAAAAGGGGGAGAAGCTTTGAGGCCACGGAAGACACTAATGGAGCAATGGGGGCCTTGGGGCGAGCAGTAACCTACGAGAAGGAGAGAGGGAAAGAGAAGGTGGAGGCCGCTCGAACCTCCTACAGAGAGGAGGGAAGAGGGGCATGTATCTCCTTTGAGAGGGATGGCTGAGGGGAGAAACCACGAGGGCTTGGCTGAGTCTTGGGAGTAGGATGAGGATCACACCGAGAGGGCTTGGGGCAAAGGTCATAGATAAAATTCCAGTTGAAAGGGGAGGGGAGGGGAGGGGAGGGGAGGGGACGGGGGTGGGGAACGAAGACGTCTCCGCCTCATTTCACAATGATTAGGAAACCCCTAATATCCAATTAAAATTTAAAACTTACCATTCATGGTTCAATCAAAGTTCAAAGTTTAATAATTATTCAACATTCATCATTCATCATCAGTAAAATTAGGGTCAACTGCATTGGCAACATATTCATCGGAGTCGTCACCCCAGTGTTCAAAAAAGAAGACCCTGCCTAGGCGGTCCAGAAGGCTTGGGCGCATCACCCAAGCTTAGACGGACAAACTGAGTGGCAGTCCCTGGGTGGCCGCCAAGGCGATACAGAACCCGCCTAGGCGAGCGCCCAACCATGGGCGACCGCCAAGGGCTTACGCCCTGCCTAGGGTCGGAATTTTTTTTTGTTTTTTAGTTGTATTGATTTTTTCTAAAAATATAAATTGAAGGATGGGTTTTAGGCTCATTTCAAATCTAAATCCACAATAACCCATTTTACAGAGAAAGAAAGCTCAAGAAAACTAAATTTTGTGACTTTTATTGGATCAAAGTGCTTCTCAAAGTTACGAAAAAAGGATCCAAATATTACCTCGGTAAATTTGATTTAGTTTCGGAGTTTTATAATCCTATTAAATAGCGTTTTTTATTATTTTAGCACCAGAAAACATCTCAGAGGTGGGAGTTTGGAGTTCGAACAATCAAAGTAAGTGCAAAAATTTATTTTTTAGATTGTTTTATTTTGAAATGTCTTCTTCAAGATCTAGTCAAAGTGAACATCCGGATTCGAAATATGGATATAACACAAATCCAAATGACAATTTTTGTGAAAAAGATACGAAAGGGGGAATACACCGCTTTAAGAAGCATCTCATCGGTATTAAGGGGGATGTTGCCCCTTGTAAAAATGTTCTTGAAGCTATCAGAGAGGAGATTAAGCAATATATGAGTTTTGTAAAACGAAAACAGGAACAAAATCCTTGTCATTTGAATATATCTATTTCTGCTACTTCTAGAAGAAGTGATTCGGGTTGGAAGTATGGTTATAACCCAAAACCAAACGATAAAAATTGCATAAGGTATAATTTTTGTGAAAAAGATACCAATGGGGGTATTAACTGATTTAAGTAACACCTTGTTGGTATTAAAGGGAATGTTGTTTCTTGTAAAAAGGTTCCTGAAGCTATTCGGGATCAGATTAGACAACTTCTGAATTTAAAAGAACCAGAAAATGATAAAAATGAGCTTTGTTCTACAGAAATATCTTCTCCAGGTTCTTCTAGAAGTGGTGATCCGGGTTGGAAGTATGGTTATAACCCAAATCCGAATGACAAAAATCATATTAAATATAATTATTGTGGAAAGGATATTAATGTGAGCATTACCAGTTTAAAAAACACCTTGCCGGTATTAAAGGGGATGATGCCCCGTGTAAAAATATTCTTGAGGCTACTAGGGAGGAAATTATACAATATTTGAGTTCAGGGAAGCACAAAAAGATAGAAAAGTAGCCAAGACTCATAAGGCCTCATCTACACATACTAGTAAGGGGAGGTAGAGAAGAAGAGTACAGATTCAGAAGAAACTAAGGAGGACGAGCGTTATATTGAAGAGGGAAATGACTCTGATGATGGCATCGATCCTGATGCATATGATGAAGATGACCCTATTCCTTCTGATGATGATGATGATGACTGAAGACTATTGGTGTTGAGAACTGATTGTTGCGTTAAGTGTTGACTATTGTGTCCTAGCCTGTAAATTTGCTTAATTTTTCTATATTTTCGTTTTCTTATTTTTAGTTTCTACTTTCTAGTTTCTAGTTCTACTATCTAACTTTTGTGTGTACAGTCTGCAATGTATCAGACTATTAGTGTATGCTTGTATGGTTTTACTGCTTTATCATTATATGAAAATATGGATTTTGGTCTTATGGATTATCAAAATTTTCTTCTCGACTTATATTTCTTTTTTTAACTGGGATTATGGTCTTATGGATTATTAAAATTCTTATAGATTATCAAAATTCTTATAGATTAATCATTATCAATCATCAATTACTCATTAGTTTTTCTTTTTTTTTTTCAACTGGGCCACCCAGGTTCTAAGCGCCCACCTAGGCGCTGGGCGGCCCGGACCCCCATGGCCGCCTGGGTGTCGCCCAGCGCTTTTTGAAACTATAGTCACCCTCCTCGACATATTGGTCTTCCTCATCTGTCTCTTCTGAATCTGCCTCTTCTTCCTCCTCCACCCTTGTTTTCTGTGCAGAAGATCTAATGGCCCTAGGAGGGTCAGTTGATGTCCCTGAAGCATCCATGACCATGTCCCATATCAATCCTTCATACCCCTTGACTGATGGGGTCTCTCTTATCTCTCTTAGCAAACATGTCCTTCAAGAATCTATTATACTTAACATAGACTCGATCATTGAGCCTCTTTGATTCAAGCATGTTCCTTCTCTTTGTATGAATCTAACATAATCATATAAAACAAATTAAAAATCTATGGTTCATGTATTATTAATACAATTATACAAATTACCCATACGGCCTTACCCCTTGAAAAGTACTCCAATTGCGCTCATAACCGGATGAGGAAGTGGTTAGGTTTAAGATCCGAATGGCCCACTTTTGTAAATTTGGAGACCTACACCCATGTTGGCTCCACCAATTGGCAGCTAAGATATAGAATAAACTCATAAACAAATAATAGAATTATAAAAATGAAACTTGATTATTTGAACTTGATGAACTTAATAATATTATTACTACCTGGATCAATTTTGGTCCTTTGCCTCATCGCCATTGGACTTCCAAAAGACTTTAATCAGCACTTGTAATTTATCAGCTGATCAGCGCATATAATAATATCCTGGATATCAGGATCAAGACGAGTACATCTACACGCTTATTAAATCCAATCATAATTGTATCATTTGTGTGTATATCCTAGTCAATATAAAAAAATCTGGGTTCAAATAATAACCAGCTACATGCAATGGCCGATGTAGCAGCCTATCTCACTTCTCATCAATAATCTCCCAAACAGGCTTGTAGCAGTTCTCATCATCATCAAAATTTTGGGCTACCTCTCTTTTGCATTTCTCCATAGCCTCATATATATAGCCCATAGAAGGCTTGTCCTTATCAACCATGCGAAGGACTTTGACAAGCGGAAAAAATACCTTATGCGCACCCTTCACTCCTCGCCAAAGAGCCTTAGAAAGGATAATCTCTCACCTTCTTCCCAACCTGATCCTTGGACCACTTGCATGCTCTCCAGTCATCCGAGGTAAACATCTGCCTCAACTACACTCTCCTCGAATCTATGCTATCTAGGCATAAGTACCAAGTCGCAAATCTCATGACCCAAGGCCTCAATCTCTATTTTCTTTGTAAATCTACATATCATGCTGAAGGTGAGATGGTGGCCATAAATGAAATTTGCAACTGACTTTGCTTTCTTCACTACACCTGATATCTCGGTTAAACCGCCAAGAGCCTCAAGCATGAGGTCTATACAATGTGCTGCACATGGTGTCCAAAAGATTTTAGGATAAGCTATGCGCAACAAATTAGCAGCAGCAACATTAAGAGCAGCATTGTCTGTGACAACCAGTACAACATGATGCTCCTGATGCTCCCCAACCTCCTTGATTCCCTTCTCTAAAACTTGGAATATGTAATGGGCATCATGGATATGATCAAAGGCATCAATAGAACTCAAAAAAACAGCCCTTAAAAGACAATTCACAAGCAAATTCATCTGACTTCTTCTCTTCATATCACTCCAAGCATCAGTCATAATAGGAACCTCATACTGAGTCCATGCATCCTTTTTAACTTCTACAGCTTCCTTCTTGACACTCACCGCCTTTTTCAAAAGAGGCATATGGGGTTGGGGATTTCATCTTACGCCCAAATTCGCCAATTGCCTCTACCGCAGCATAAAAGATGCTTAAGCGAGTGGTATTGAAATGAATGCTCGCCTAATAAAACCACGTAGCAAGATAATAAGCAGCTCTATCTCTCACTACCTTCTTCATTTTTTTTTCATAGGGCCTCTAACCCGAGGTTTCTTACTCCCAGAACCAAAACCAAAAGCAATTACAATTCCCTTTCCCTTTCCCCTAATAATGGATTGTTCTACTTCTACCTCTTGACATCTCTCCCCAATCTCACCCTCATCACTTTCATTATCATCATAATTGACCCAAACCCCAAACCTAATCTCTGCTATAGAGGCAAATCTCTCATCTTTTTTCATTTTTACATTATTCAAAAATTGTTTATTTCTTCTTTAACAGCATCAGGAGTCTTTTTACATGGGGCAACATCCCCACTGATACCGGCAATATGTTTCTTGAGCATATGCCCCCTTTTGTATCTTTCTCACAAAAATTGCATCTTATGCAATTTTTATCATTAGGATCTGGGTTGTACCCATGTATCCAACCGGGATCACCACTCCTATTAGATCCCGAATAAGACATCTCAAACTAATGCAATTTATACAAGCAATAAAAAAAATCACTTACTTTGAGTTTGATTGCTCAATCTCCAAACTAGATGCTTCTAAGGACTCAATCTTCTAAAAAAACCCACAATAGATTTATAAAATATCAAAAATTAAACCTAATATCAATGTGTGATCTTTTGATCAATTTCTCACAATTTTGAGAAACCCTACGATCCTAAAGAAATCACCAAAAAAGTAGTTTTTTGGAGGCTCTTTCTCTCTAAAATTGGCTCCAATAAGTTTTAGGTTCAAATGAACCTAAAACCTTGGCCCTTTAGTATCAAAACAAATGGACAAAAAATGCCCCCACCAAAAGCAATTTCCGACTCTGGGTGGGGCACTGGACATGGGCAGCCATCCAAGTCTGAGCGCTGGGCGGTTTCCTGGGTGCCTAGGAGGGCGCCAAGGAACCACCGCTTTTTTAGGGCGCCCCTCAGATCCACCTAGGCGGCCTCCCAAGAGCTAGGCAGTCCGCTTTTTGGAACACTGATCGCATTAACTTTCCCTACGATTTATGATAAAAAAAATGACCGAAAACAAGAAGAAACAACCTAGATCGAATATTCAAAGTTGCAAGTTTATGAGTTTGGCCGAATTTTGAAAACCAGAAAACTTCGACTCAAACTCAATAATGGATATCAAAACAATCTCCTCGACACAACAATCGCTTTTCCGATGATTGATCATCCGAAAGCTCGCCAGAAAGTGCCCAAAAGAGCCCCAAACCACAAAGAAGGCAAGAGGCCCCTTTTTCGAGACGATTTTGTCATTTCAAAGAAAGTTGAGAGGGCAAAACGGTCATTTTGTCCCAAAGACGAAAATCATTTTTTAATAAAGAAAAATATAATTTTGAGCAATTTTGAGTTGTTTTGATCATCCACCCATGTTTGGGGGAGATCACATATAAGCTCCTTATCATTCATTTGTAACTTAAGGTGGAAAATTATTAAGAAAGTGCTTTGTGCTAGCTCTTTTTTTCTGCTTGTGTCTTCATTTCCACCCCAAGAGAGAGGAGAGAGAAATATTTTGCAAGTGAGAGACAACCCTTGCACCACCCTAGCCAAACCTTGGACCACACTACCCATATCATAACACCCAACTCCAGTCCATAGTCCATACCACCCATAGTCCATACTCCCTGTACCACATTTAACCCATCCTAGTCCATACACCACACTTGATCCTAGTTCATACAACGTACCTTACCCATTCATTATACTCCCTAACTTATACCCCACCTTAACCATAGTCCATACTAATCATGGTCCTTAACCTACCTTACCCAACCCAACCCAAGCTAACTATACACCTTTACCCATACTAGTCATAGTCCTTAGGAGATTTGGGAACCAAAACTTAGCGGTTTGGGCCGAGACAGAATTATAGAAAGTGAAGATAGAAGAGGTAAAAGAGGTAGAAGAGAGAGAGAGAGAGAGAGAGAGAGAATCACCCAAAAATTGGGCGGCCTTCCAACGTAACGTCCCCAAGGAGGTATTTAACGAATGACAAGAAAGGTATCAAGCTTGAAACCTCAATACCCTGAGGGATTCACAATAAACCATACTAGGCACTTTTCGAAGAGCTTTCAAACGATCAATCATCGGAAAAACCATTGTCGTATCAAGGAGATTGTTTTCATGTCCATTATTGAGTTTGAGTCGAAGTTTTCAGGTTGTTCTCAAAATCCGGCCAAACTCATAAATTTACAACTTTAAATCTTCGATCTAGCTCGTTTCTTCTTGTTTTCGGTCATTTTTTTTATCACAAATCCAAGGGAAAGTTATTCTGATCATTTTGCAATAGAATCCCTCGATTTGGGTGTTAAATGATCACATTCCAAATTGGGGAGGTGACTGGAAAATTGAATTCCTGGCGTAGAAAAATGTGCCTTCTTTCGAGCCGTAATATAGCACATTCTCAGTCTCCATTACTAGCGAATGAGTACTCAAAACGAAGCTCTCTGAGCTGCGGTCGCAACGAACCCGGCTTTGAGGTCGTGGGAGTCCAGAATTTCAAGATATGAGCATTGGAGCGAGAAGATATACAGCTGAAATTTTCTACATTTTCATCGATTTTGGTGACCTTCTCTGTAGGATTTCTCCCTTTCTGTGAGCTACCATGGTGCAAGCCACCCACTGAATCGTAGAACTTTATGAGGGGAACAGCATACTCGAATTTGAGATCCATCCGTTTTAAGACGAGGGAGAGTCAAGCTTCCAAAGCTTTCCTTTTTACAAAAAAAAATAATTATTATAAATAGCAACTGGTTCAAATGGATTCAATGAATACTAAAAACCTTACTATTTTTGGTAAATACGACCTAGCAAGGTCGGACTGAGATGAAATTCGGCATGATGACTGTCCTCGACCTCTTGAATCCATTGGCGGTAGTCTCATATTCATTGGAAATCTCTAGAGTAGAGTTCCAGCTATGTTGTACCATAACATGCTAGAAACTTGCCAATTTTAGTAGGTACGACCTAAGAAGGTCAGATTGGATTGAAACTTGGCACAATAACTGTTATCGGCCTCCCAAATCCATTGACAGTGGTCTCATAGTCATTTGGAAATCTCTAGAGTAGAGTTCAAGCTATGGTGCACTGTAGCATGATAAGAACTTGGGTTGAAAACCAATCGTACCTATTTCTTCCATTTGCATCCGAATAGACCAAAACTTGGAGGGGGTTCTTAGATCATCATGTTAGACTCATGTGCTTGATTTAGAGGTGAAATGGCATTACTATCAAGGCTCTCAAGAATAAGACTTATTCAGTCAAGGTTTCCTTAGTCTTTAAGCATTTTTTGTACCTGTGGGTCTATGTTGCCATTGGCTTCTCCATTATTTGCACAGAGGATACAAACATGTCAAAAACACCCTACAACAATGTATACGAGGCAAAGACTATTTTTACACTAGACTACTGCTGCAATAGGAAACAATAGACTACTTAATACTATATAGAATAGAATAGAATGCTACTACAATAGAAAACAACAGACTACTCCGACTTTAAGAAATGACATAGGTTGCTTCTCGTTACATATATAAGAGAATTACTGCTAACCTAGGTAACGTCAGATCTCGCATGTCTGTAATCTATATGCTTTTAGGGATGCATCTACGTTTAATAACTACGAATAATTCCAGAGCCACCTGATTTCTTCTCTGTCTTAAACAACTCATTATGATTGAAAGATTACAACAGTATATTAGTCATAGATGGTCGCAGAATTTATCTCAACAATCATGGTACAAAGAATCGAAAAAGTAAATAGTGATTTGCAGAGTACTACAAATAGTAGCATAGTTATTTAGAATACCCATAATGATAAGTGAAAGGGTCTCTATGCAAGAATAAAATCTATAGAGTGACATTCAATAATATTTAATAAAAGTAAAAATCCACAGCATACAAACTGCTATAGACATAATGCAGATAAGGGGACTTAAGGCAACAGAAAGGTGTTCAGATGATGACATTCAAGACTCTTTCAAAAACTCACAACATGACTCAAGGAGACTCTCAGGGCTCTTTCAAACGCAAGGGAACCCACTTCTAAATTAGCATCCATCACAACATGATTCAAGAAGAAGCCAACTAGTAGGTCATTCAAGGTGTCTAGCAACGATAGTAAAAAGCAACACTTGATTACTATTTTCATTTCAGCAACAACACTATAATAAACATCCTGACAAGAACATTAGAGGCCATCAAAAAGCACAAGCACATTAGATGCCAGCAAAAAGCACATTGACAACATGGGTATGAAAAAGATGCAACGAAATTTAGTATGAAAACCAGAAAGGTGTTGTGCATTTCCAAATCAAATAATAATAATAATAATAATAATAATAATAATAATAATAATAATAATAATAATAATAATAATAATAATAATAATATAATAATAATAATAATAATATAATAATAATAATAAATTACATAGATAATCATACACTTCCTAAGTAATTTATGTAAAAAAAAGAGCAGTTAAATCCCATATAACTTTCAAGGGATATAACAGAAATATCTACGTCACAACACCAAAACAAGAAGTTAGTAATTAGCAAACTGAATCTAGAACGTAGAAGATATCCAGGGGGCAAAGCATATAGCAAGATAAAAAATGACATGAGAGGCATATATCAAGAAAAAGAAGGAACCAGATTTCTTATAAATGCAAAAAGGCACTAGCTAAGCATGACAATAATGCTGACCAGCCAACAGGTAGACAATCCAAAGTTTGCAAGTATGTCTCTGGGTGTAAGGAAGGCTTATTTGAGCATATCTATACTGCAAATAGCATACAAGAAAGAGAGAAAGTCCCCACTAAGAAAATATCATAGCATTTAAGATCTCAAACTTTAAGGTCATAGATTCCTACACGCTTCTTAACAATGAGATCTTACCATGGTTGTGGCTGTGAAGGGACAATTCTAGAAAAGTACTATAAGAAAAAATACAAACAATATAAGAAAAGAATTCCGAGACTTCTGTAAGCTACAGATTAAAATTTAATGCTTTTTGCACAATAGATTGGTACGTTTGTCATAGGATACCTGATATCATCTACTGAAAGATATTCTAGAATGGAAATTCACAATAAAGGCTCATTGTAAAGGCCCCAGCGTGTCTACTTCAAAAACTATAAGCATTCCTTTAACCTTAAAAAGCTTCATGGAGAACTATTCAACATGATGAAAATTTATCGCTTTCCCGAGAACAATCGTTAACAAAGTTAACTCCCTTTATGCATTTAAATGAGAAGAAATATAACGTACATACCCGCAGTTTTTTATTTGGTGCAAGCACACTTGGAGGAATTAATGAAGACAGCTCACACAAGGGTCGTGTCACCGCGGAATAAGTCGAATGTTCTATCGCCCTACAAAGGGCCAAAAATAAAAGAAAACAAATTAAGCAGGGTGATAATAATACTACAGAAAGAAAAAGGATAAAGCATAACATTCCAAAGCTCAACATTACAAATAACCACAACAGTAGTACAAAAGGTTTGATATTACATACCAAATATGGGAATCCTTAACACAAGTTAGGATATCAAGGCTCGGAGCACGAGGATGGCACCAAGAAACCACACTGTGACAAGCAACCCTTGAAACGGGTTTAATACGCCGCATCTCCTGATTAGCCAAGAAGTATGCTTAAGTTAAAGAAAATATACAATAAAATTCCATCCTAGGAATCTAGCCTGATAACTAAATGAATATAGCCTGAAATAAAAATCCATCCCTTGCATCAAAAGTAAAACAGATTTTGGCTTTTGGCACCTTAAAGGAAACAGTGTCCCAAATAGCCAAGGACTTATCAGCACCAATTGTAATCAGTTGCGGCGCACCTCCCAATACTCTGGAAAGTTCAACAGCTACAAGTCCACCATCATGAGCCTAGAAAATTAGAGCAGAAAGACATAAGAAGCTCACTATATGATTACCAATTAGAAAAACAACATACAGAATTAAAGGTTTTCTTCCACATCATATATAAGAACTTGCATCAAAGATCAAGTTGTAGTAGTCCTATTGTTTAACGATCCAAGATTTTGTGAATTAATTCAAAAATCATGGAATCGTTATTTCTACCTAACGTAATACAGAAACCAGGTAAAAGCAACTAGAAAAACCACCCCTTTTGTCGCTATTTGTTGCCTCAATTATGAAAGAACCATCAAAAGCATGACTACAGGGGGCAGAAAAGTTACCTTTAAACTCAGTTTGGGTACAAGTTCACGAGAATCTTGAATATGGTCAGCACTCCAAAGAACAAGCAAACCATCACTAGCGCCAGAAACTAGGAGTGCCTGAAAGCATTGACAAGATACATAAATATAGATGAGAACGTCCAAATACACTTCAGATGTATGGACCAAAAATCACGTGATGATAGAAAAGCTTTGTTGAAATATTAAGGCACCATTTGATTTCACTTTTTGTCAAATGGTGCTTTTATCCAAATTAGAATTGACTATTGCTGTATATCATTTGATATCCAGGGGTGTTTGATTGTTTCAAATTGAATTGCAAGTTATAATTGTGTGGCATGATGATGTGGTGGTCACAATGTGATTATCATGGCAGCAGTGTGATGGTGGTGAAGGTAGTGATGGAGGAGGTAGTGGTTTTTTGGGGGAGGGGGGGTGGAGTGGTGGTGGTGGTGGTGGACGTGGTGCTGGTGGTAGTGATGGCGATGGTGCAAACGCAGTGGTGGTGGTGGTGCTGCTGCTGCTGGTGGTGGTGGAAACTGTGGAGAATGGCAGTGGAGTGCATGATGAGCTAGTGGTGGCCAGGAGGCGGTAGTGGAGGAGATGGTAGAAGGTGGTGGAGTGGGTAGTGGAGTGGCGGTGGTGTTGGTGGTGGTGGTGGTAGCAGGGGTGGCAATGGTGATTGGTTGTTATCCAGGGTTGTTTGGTGTGATGATGTGGTGGTCACAATGCGATATCATGGCAGCAGTGGTGGTGGTGATGGCGATGGAGCAAATACAGTGGTGATGGCGGTGGTGGTGCTGCTACTGGAGACTGTGGAGATGGCGGTGGAGTGCGTGATGAGGTAGTGGTGGCTAGGAGGCTGCAATGGAGGAGATGCTAGCAGGTGGTGGGGTGGAGTGGGTAATGGAGTGGCGGTGGTGTTGGTGGTGGTAGCAGGGGTGGCAATCACGATTAAGGCTGAGAATGGATCGGATTGGATCCAGATCCACCGGGATCCAGATTTAGGTACAAAAAATATACATGGGATCCAAATCCGCATCTAGATCAGATCGGATCTAGAATATTTGGATCTAGATGAGGATCCGAAAAGTATACATGGGATTCGGATAGGGATCCAGACATGATTGGATCCAAAAAAAAATTTTATATATTATGTTATATCTATAAAATAATATATAACAAAAAATACTATATAACATATATGAATATATATAACAATATATAATATTTTATATAACTGGGTCGGATCCTAATCGAATCCACCTATACCCGGATCCAATCCGAATTACCATTTGGCTCCAAATTTTGGATCTAGATCCGACCCATCGGATCCAAATTTTAGATCCATACCCAGATCCGAACAAGGTCCGAAATTCAATTTTCGGATCCAAACCAGGTAAATTCTCAGCCTTAACGGCGATAGTGGTGGTGGTGACAGGGTGTATGTGTGTGTGTGTGTGTGTGTGTGTGTATGTGTGTGTGTGTGTGTGTGTGTGTGTGTGAGAGAGAGAGAGAGAGAGCGAATATGAATTTTTTTGCAAAACAACTTGGAGTCTTTGCGAAGCATTCAATTTGAGGGGCCAATTGGAATCAATTCAAACTTGAAAATCAAAGACCCCTCGAGGTCAAATTGCACATGAATAAAATATTCCAGATTGGCCCAAATTGTAATATGATATGGAAATCAACAGAAGCCTAAACAAAGCGTACATCAAAGAAATAACAACATGTGTGTCTATAGCTTTATTATACTAAAGTCAAATAGAACACAACAACATATCATCATCATCATCATCATCCAAGCCTTATCCCATTTAGTACACAAGTACACAGAACAGAACTAAAACCATTACTTATTTTGTAGGGAAGCTCAAAAAGCGGAGATTCTATTGCCAAACAACAGCAACTCGTACATCTGATGCCCATGTTCATGAATATTAGACATAGTTTAGCAAGGAGACTGGACACACCCCATTTTTTGGACTACATTATATATTATGCAAGGAGTATGTAAAATCCCTACCATACTCAGTAGATGCAAGTATGTTAAAAAAGAAAAGAAGGCAGCACATTCATAGAAAGGCTACAGTGATTGTCAAGGAACAATAGTTAGAAACCATAATACTGTAAACAATATTAATATGCCACATTATGTTGGATAAGAAGTACGAATTACCTCACCAGATGAAGCTAGGAATGTCATCAAGCAAGAAATCGATCCCTTATGACCACCAGTATATCTGCGAACAAGCTACAGAGAATAGTTGTTGACCATTAGCGTTTTAAAAAGCATGGATACTCTATATAAAAAATTCAAATTAGATTCATACCTTCCATGTAATCATTGAAAGGACCCTGATCACACCATCTGAACTACCAAATGCAACAAGTGGGCCGTCACCAGCAGCAGATCTTGAAAGAAACTCCATACTGCAAGGTTCAATGCTAATCATTTAGAAGCCTTGTCAAGAACCAAGTCAAGATACCAAGCAAATTATTCAGCAGCAACATCAAGAACCCACCAGAAAACAAACACAGTGATTAGTATGCCTAACAATGCAAATGTATTAAAAAGCTATGGCAATTCATCATCAATGCAATTTCTAGAGAGGGACTTTTCTATAACATTTTTAGAAATAAAAATACTGCTTTGCCAATATTTCTGTGAATCTTACAAAAAGAAGTTTTTTGATCCACTGACATCATCATTATCATCATCATCCAAGCCATCAGCAATACGAATCTTGCTTTGCCAATCTACTCTATCAAAAGTTATACCCTCAGTCAAACCATAAGGTCATAAAGATGGCTTCTTTTATTCTTTAAACGTGATTTTGAAATGATCGTTGATGATAAAAAGGACTGGTCTTGATGATATGTGGCAGTAAATATGCATGGGACTCTCACAAATTAGGGTTAGTTGCATGTTTTGGTTGGATGGGAAATTAATTATAAAAAATTAAGAAATTTGGCTAAACCCTGCAAAAATTTATAAGAAATCTGACTATAGATCAGTGCAATATATAGTTTCATATTACACAACAAAGAATTTGCCTCCCCCACCCCCCCACCGAGGGCAAAGGTGTTTCCAGGCACCGACTCAGCAGCCTAGGCGCCAACCCTCGTTTTTTTTTAATATTGACCCTCTCCCTTGGCCTTTTAAAGCTTCCACTTGAAAGAAATCACCCCTTCTAACTGGTACCATTCTAGACCGTCGTTGTACATGGCCAGACCACCTAAGTCTACTTGCCCTTATCTTATTGCCTATTGGAACTACCCCTAAGTCCCTCAGATGTATTCATTCTGAATTCTATCCTTTCTTACATTACCACTCATCCATCTTAACATCCTCATCTCAGCTACACTCATTCTATGTTATGTTGTTCAATATAATTTTTTCTAATCACTCTTTATCAGTAAACAATTCAATATATTAATTATATAACATATACATCGTTTGACAATTCAATCTATCACTACAACGACATATAATCATGTTCAATGCAGTAAGGAGAACCACTTTTGGAAGAAAATGTTTGAAGGTCATCAACAAGTGAAAGCTCAAACTCCTAGACCTTAACTAGCACGGCAATGACCCACCAAGGAACTAGGACTCATTTGTGCCACATCTGATCATAATGACTTAAGTCACCTTTCAATAGTGACAATTTAGAGGAACAGAGAAGGATTAGGGCCCAAATATTAGGATTATGGCCCAAATAGTAAAGAGTTCTAGCCTCCTCATCTAAAAAGTTGAAAAACCCTCACGGGCGGGCTGAAAGGGGGAAAAAAAGTTCAAACCAGCCTTATCCCAACTATTTAGGGTCAGCTGCACGAATCTTGTTCTACCAAT
Organism: Amborella trichopoda; assembly: GCF_000471905.2. The sequence continues at coordinate 4,186,951 of NW_006499617.1, read as the reverse complement.
CTGCTCTATCAATGGTCATACCCTCAATCAAATCATAAGGTCATAAAGATGCCTTCCTTTATTCTTTAAACGTGATTTTGAAATGATCGTTGATGATAAAAAGGACCGGTCTCGATGATATGTGGAAGTAAATATGCCAGGGACCCTCGCAAATTAGGGTTAGTTGCATGTTTTGGTTGGACGGGATACTAATTATAAAACAAATTAAGAAAATTGGCTAAACCCCACAAAAGATTATAAGAAATTTGATTATAGATCAGTGGTGCAACATATGGTTTCATATTACACAACAAAGAATTTGCGTGAAAAAAAAAGTAAAAGAATATTGTGTACATTCCTTCATGTATGTATTTGAAGTAATTGGGATATTGTTGTTTGAAATAAATAGACTACAGCACAAACAAACCAAAAAAACAAAAGTCTATGTTTGAAATAATAGACGATAGCCAAGGTGTGCCGCCCCCCCCCCCCCCCCGCAGGGGGCAAAGGTGTTTCCAGGCACCGACCTAGCGGCCTAGGTGCCAGCCCCTTGCCCTTTTAGAGCTTCCACTTAAAACAAATCACCCTTCTAACTGGTACTATTCTAGGCCACCGTTGTACATGGCCATCCACCTAAATCCACTTTCCCTTATCTTATTGCCTATTGGAACTACCCCTAAGTCCCTCGGATGTATTCATTCCGAATTCTATCATTTCTTATATTGTCACTCATCCATCCCAACATCCTCATCTCAGCTACACTCATTCAATGTTATGTTGTTCACTATAATTTTTTAATCACTCTCTATCATTAAACAATTCAATCTATTAATTATATCACATATACATTGTTTGACAATGCAATCTATGACCATAACATGACATAAAATCATGTTCAACGCAATAAGGAGAACCACTTCAAGAAGAACATGTTTGAAGGTGATCAACAAGTGGAAGCTCAGACTCCTAGACTTCTACTAGAATGTCAATGACCCACCAAGGAACTAGGACTCATTTGTGCCCCATCTGATCAGAATGACTTAAGTCACCTTTCAATAGAGACATTTTTAGAGGATTAGAGAAGGACTAGGGCCTAAATATTAGGATTATGGCCCGAATAGCAAGAGTTCAAGCCTCCTCATCTAAAACGTTGAAAAACCCTCAAGGGTGGGCTAAAAGGGAAAAGAAAGTCCAAACCAGGGTTCTAGAGAAAAATCCATTCTCTAATTAGATCTCCCGCAGGCATAGGAGACGTGGACCAACTTATCAAGAGAAAGACCATCTACTTTGACACGCTCAAACCAATGACATAGGAAACCAGGACAAATGTTTAACACCAATGCCTACAACATATCCACAAAGCAAAGCTTACAAGTAATATATTTTTCTATCAACTAGATTTCTACAAAACATGTATTTCATAATTTTTGAAGTAGAAGTTCACTCCTGCTGCATCTCCTCAACACATTTAGCAACAATTATTTATATATCTTTTCTGGATATGATATGAGAAGTGAAGACTAAACGTAAGAAATAGGCAAATCGTCACTACTCGCATAATTTTTTCTAGTAATCAAGTTTCATGATTTTAAAAAATAGGCATTTTCAAGGCATGTATTCTTCATTTGGTTGGGGTGGGGGGAATAGTGAGGAGGGCTGAAGGTTGGCCACACATGCATATACAGGACAGAAGACAAGTAATGCTCCACTTTAATTATCTTATCTTGTAACAATTCAGAGGCACTGCATTTTTACTTTATTTTTTTTTTTTGGAGGAGGGGGGGGGAGGGAAATAGTTCATAGGCTTTTTTTTTTTTTTTAATAATGTTATCATTGTATTACTATATAAAAAGAAGGAATACCGCAGAAAGAGGGAGGAGAGGACTGAGAATACCCACGAGCCAGGTATCTCAGTCAAAACATTTAGCCAAAAACCCTATACAACTTATATCCTTAGAAGTGGCTGTAACCAAAAGATTGAGGTCCCAAAAAAATTGGGCTTATAAGCACACCCTGTTACAAAAAACAACAACCAAAAAATCTAGTGTCCTAGAAGACCTCGATGGTCCAGTGCAAAAAAGGAGGTAGACCATTCATTGTCTTCCAAGTGTGGTCATCGTCGCACACCATCTTTAGCGAGGAGGTCGGCGAACTCGTTCGACGTCCGCCAGGTATGCATCCAACAGATGTTGAGTGGTAAATTTCATCAAAGATTCTAGAAAGGTACCAAGGAGGGGTAGTGGTGCCTGCTGCCTATGATAGAATGTTTTTTGCGTCTCCTTCCACCACTAATGATTAGCCCCAAGATGGTTTAAAAAATTTCAGGCCCATTAGGAGTGCCAATGCTTCGGCAAATTGTGAATCTCCATTTCCGACATATTTTGAGTATGTCATGAGAACATTTCGATTGTGGTCGCGGAAAACTCCCCCTACTCCTGAAGGGCCCGGGTTTCCCAAGGAACAGCCATCGAAGTTAAGCTTTATGGCATTTTCTAAAGGAGGTAACCAGTTGTGAGGTCGTTGTAGCTCGAAAGGCTGGAGTTGGATAATATTGTCACATTGCCTGAGAAAGAGCTCATAGGAATCCCACCAAAGATACTGTGGGTGGAAGCCCAAAAAGTTACGAGTGAGGTAACCTTATGAAACAGCCCTGAAACTTCATTGTTGTGTCCTTGAAAGACCCTCTCATTTCTTTCTAGCCATAAAACCCATACGGTAGCAGCGATTGCTGCCCTCCACAAGGTTCTACCTGCTTTGGGCCAAGGACCTTCCAAGTAATGAAGAAATAAATCTTTAACCGAATGTGGGAGGACCCATTTGAGACTAAATAAGTGTCGAATCAGTGTCCAAAGCTCATAAGCCACATTGCAATGTAGAAAAAGGTGGGAGTTTGACTCCTCTTTCAGGCACATTACACACCTGTTAGGAAGTGGCAGGCCGCTTTTTTGGAGCTGATCAAGTGTGAGGGCCCGTTGACAGCCTGCTATCCAATAGAAAGACTGAACTTTTGGAGGAGCTATAGTGTTCCACACTTTGGAGAGAGGAGAGATGGGATTTAAAGGGAAAATAGGAGGTTGGATAAGTTTTTTATCGAAAGATGCTACTGAAAACTTACCAGATGGAGATAGTGAACACCGGGTGAAGAGCAGCTGAAAGAGTGGTGAAAGCTAATATTTCCTCTTCAGAGAGATTCCTTCGAAACATGGGGTTCCAAGTTCTACGCCCCCCTGCCAAGAACATTTCATCTGCAATACAGGACTCTTTGTTGGAAGCAAGTTGAAACAGGCTAGGAAATAAGTCCCTAAGGGAAGCATGTCCAATCCATAGATCAGACCAAAAGCAAACTCTGTTTCCTTATTTTGGACGGAAACGAAGCGCTTTCTTGAACTGAGAAAGAGAAGAGGCGAGAGATTTCCAAACTCCTGAAGCCCTGCTTCGTGATGGCCTCTCAGGTACCCAAATGCGGTCCGGAATGTTATATTTATTCCGAATAACCTGTGCTCAGAAAGAGTTTAGTTGGGTGGCCAATCTCCACCACCACTTCCCCAATAGAGCAAGATTATGCTTTCTTAGATCTCTGATACCTAAACCACCATGGGCTTTGGGCAATCGGACTCTATCCCAAGAGATTAGATGATGTCTCGTTTTTTCGGCTTGGCCGGACCTCAGAAGTTCCTCATCAGTTGATCCAATCTATTAGCTACCGACACTGGCATATGGAAGATGGACATTAAGTAAATAGCGAAGTTTGCCAGTGTAGCCTTAACCAAAGTAGAACGACCGGCCAGGGAAAGGAATCTTCCTTTCCAACCAGCTAGACGCCTATCAACTCTATCAATCACTTGGGCCCAATGTCTCTTTTTTGGTTTCCCTAAACCTAAAGGGATCCCCAGATAAGTGGTAGGAAGGTCCTCTACTTTACAATCCCAGGAAGGAATCAGGGATTTGATTTCTTGAAATGTGAGGCCCACTCCCATCATCTTTGATTTTTCCATATTTACTTTGAAGCCAGTGGCCTTCTCAAAGCATTTGAGGCAGATTCTAAGGTTCTCGATTTGCTGAGGGACTGCATCTAGGAAGACTAGGGTATCATCTGCGTATTGCAAGTGTGATACCAAAGGACCTTGTGAGCTACAGGGGAAAGCCGAAAGTAGTCCTTCCTGGTAGAGACGAGAGATAGACCTACTGAAAACCTCGGCAACTATTGTCAAAAGAAAGGGAGATAACGAGTCCCCCTTGACGGAGACCCAGTAAAGAATCCTTTAGGGCTTCCATTAATAAGGACCGAAAAATGGGGGGTAGAAATTCAGCCTTTTATCCATTTTCTCCATCGAGGACCAAAATTCATTATAGCCATTGTCTCATCCAGTAATGTCCAATCCACATGGTCATATGCTTTCTCCCAATCGATTTTGAAAATCAAGCCCGGTTTCTTGGATAAGTGCCTAGAGTAGATACACTCATGAGCGACCAAAGCACTATCCAAGATCAGCCTTTCTTGGATGAAGGCTGATTGGGACTGCGAGAAGATAAAAGGAAGGGCTTGCTTGAGTCTTGCAGCCAATACCTTGGCCAAAATTTTGTATGAAGAGTTGAGTAAGCTAATTGGACGAAAGTCCTTAAGCTCTTCAGCACCTTCTTTCTTGGGGACAAGGGCTATAAAGGTGCCATTGATAGCTTTGTTGAGGATCCCCCTATGATAGAATTCTTCAAAGAAGCTCCTGAGATTAGGTAGGAAAGTACTCAAGAAAGATTTAAAGGGGGCCATGGGAAAACCATCTGGCCCCGAAGCTTTGTCTTTAGCTAATTGGTCAATGGTGATTGAGATTTCCTCTACTGTAAAAGGTCTTTCCAACTCGTTGGACCAATGATCAAGAACAGTAAGGAAATCCAAAGTGGTCATCCTTGGCCTAAGTCCCACAAGGGCAGTATAGAGGGACGTGAAGAAATTTAGGATGGCATTTTCGATATCATCTGGCTAGGTAAGAAAATTGTTATCCACCTTAATTGTGGATATCAGATTCTCTCTCCTTCTACAATTGGCTATACGATGAAAGAAGGCAGTATTCTGGTCCCTTGATTTTAACCTAGGATCCCTGGTACCAAAAAAGCTCTTCTTTCTTGAGTGTAGAAAGGTATTCCAGATTGGATTGTGTTCAGACCTATACTTCAGAGTCTGAGAGGGGTCTAACTTCCTCAATTTTATCAAGGTCTTGGATACAATTGAGCCAAGAGCTTTTTAATCGAGAATAATTCCTTGGCCGAGACTGGCTCCAATTTTTTAAGGACTTTTTAAGCAGCTGGATTTTGGTATGAAGCTTGAATCCCTCTCTACCCGAGACTTGTGAAGAGAAAGAATCCCACCAATTGGGGATGAGAGTCACAAGGGACTGCTCTTCCAACCAAGCCAATTCACACAAGAAAAGGTTTTGGCCCCCTATAAATCCCTTGTGTATCAAGAAGAATGGGGCAATGATCCGAGGTAGGTTTAGGCAGGGTAAGAGCATGGGAACCAGGAAAAGCAACTTCCCAACCAAGGGACAAAAGGAAACGATCCAGTTTAGCCAGGGAGGGCTGAGCACAGTGATTGGACCAGGTGAAGGCATTCCCTTGAATTGGAATGTCTATAAGTTCATGTCGAGAGATGAAGTCAGAGAAATCCAACATTCCGTGGTAAATATTGGTGTTGAAGTTTCTCTCATGACACCATCAGGTGATATTGAAATCACCACCCAGACACCATGCAGGATGTGGTAAGGCTGCTACCAGATCCAATTCAGACCAAGGGGAAGCTGAGTTTAGACTATAAATGGCGGAGAATTTAAGCAGCGCACCGTCTGTTGTTCTGGAGAGAAGGACAGTGACCGAGAATTCTCTTATGTGGGACGAGAGGAGATTAAACTCAATTGGGTTCCAAATTACCCAAATTCCGCCAGAAGCCCCTATTGTCAGTAATGAAGCCCATTGACACGGCCTTCTGCCCCACACGCTGCGGATGGATTGCAGAGTAGGCTCCGGTTGTTTTGTCTCTGTCAAGGCAAGGATCGATGGGGAGAGTTTTAAAGAAAAGTCTCTCACCGAATCCCTTTTGGACTTCTGTCCCAACCCTCTAATATTCCAAGAGAGTATCTTCATAAGTTATGGGGAGAAGCAGGGGTGGAGGCAGTTCTGGGCAACCGCCTTGGAGTGGGGGAGGTTTGGGCAATGGTGGGAGGAGGCTTGACATCAGTAGCGATTATGTCATAATTAATAAAAGAAAAGAGGTTACGCAGTTCGTGATGTCCTTTGAGATTCACCTTGAGCCTGCTTTGGGCGTCCGCCTGCAAGAACAGATGTGTCGGGCCTTCGGGTCCATGGTGTTCAAATCACATTACCCTATAGATCTCCTTCATCCTGTCAGCTTCTCGAATGTTATCTTTCCCACCTGCTCTCTCTAGATCGCCTTCTGCCGAAAGAGAAGAAGAGGGTGCTTGGGATAATGGGTCACGAACAATCCCAAAAAATTAACTGGAGTAGGAGGACTGGCAAGGGGGATGAAAGACAGACGGCAAGGACATTGGCTCACCAAGGCTAAGACCAGGCGACAGTGCAGTGGGGAACTCAGCGATGGGGTTAACATGGGAAGGAGTAGAAGTATGTGGTGAGCCAAGAGGGTGCCCGGGGGAGGCTTCAGACTAGGTAGGGGTCCAGAAGGTGACAAGGGGAAGAGCCCAGTTGGAAACGGCATAAGGGTAAGGGTTGACAGGCAGAGATGGACGAGGGGTGTAGAATGATAAATAGTGATAAGGAAAAGGTTGGAGACCAAGGTTGAAAGTCGAAGCAAGGGAGAACTTAAAAGGGAAGAGTACTGTCGTTATCCTGCCGAGAGGGATAAGGAGAGAGGGCTGAGGAAGAAAGGGGCCAAGAAGCTCAGAGAGGTGAGAAGGGTCAGGGGGAGATGGAAGAAGGGAGTGTACCATGATGATGTCGAAAGGAAGAAGTGAAGGGTCCACTTCCATTGGCAGAAAAGAAGCAAACAGAGGGGGGCCTCTATGGGAAAAGAAGGGAAAGGGTAGGAAAGTCAGTGTAGAATAGAGGGGGACCCAGGGTGACAAGAGAAAGTGGGTCTGGCTTTCTCGTCTTTGGTGTAGACATCCTCTGAGAGGCACAGAGAGGACCTGCACGGAGAACTGGATAGGATGGAAGCTTGCAACTCCTCGCTCGTGGAGATCGGTGAGCTCTAAGCGGGGGTAGGTTCATTGGAAGGCCTAGGTGGAATATCATGGGAGGAAAAGGTAGAGGGAGGGACGGCGTTAGGTGGACCGTCGTGGGGTGGTTGTGGCGGGAGGCCATGTGGCAGAGGGGGAGGCGAGATAATTTCTTGGGCAAAGTGCAATCATACGAGAGGACAAAAGCTGCTTCCGAAGCTATGGAAGGTGGCGAAAGGTAGCATTTGTCTCCCCATGAAAGCCTGGGACACATGGGGAAGGATGCACCTGCCGCGTGGCCACAGAGACAGGCTTCAGGGCGGCATGTGTACCTTCGTCCATTGGGGACCTCACCACGTGAAACGGATCAGCTACCGAGGCCCAAACCACAGCCCCGACTGAGGAAGACGGATCCTTTACAGAGCCCGATAGACCAGGAGAAGTTTGGAGAACAAAGTCCTCTACTACCTCCTTACCAGGTCGAGGAAGCCAGGGGACTCGATGGTAAGAGACCGTTGTGGCCAAGCCCACCGCCTTCTGAAAATGGTTCAGAGAAGGTGGACCCCACGCATGCGATCGTTGCCGACTCTTTGACTCCACCGTCCCCATCGTCCCCAGATTGCATTGGGAGGGGGTGCCCCGTGGGGTCCACTGGGAAGACTGGTAACTGGCCGGAAAGCTTGGCCGATTGTTTCTCTTGCCAGGAAAATGGTCATGGAGATTTCGGCGATGGCGCCGCTTGGCTTTGCTTGATTTCTTAGTAACGACGCCCCAAGAAAGGGGTGAAGAGATCTCCTGCAACGAGTACGGACAGCTATTTACCAGGTTAACCGAGGGGGGAGAAACCTCTGACCAGGCCAGAGAAATCAGATAGAACAGGTTATCCACTTCTATCCACACACAAGGTGGAATACTCTTAGGGTCCAGGACCTCCACTAGGTGCAGGATGGAGCCTAGCGGTAGAGTTTTCAGATATTTCCATCGAATCGAGATCAAATTTTTGCAAATTTCTGCTATTCTCCCAAAAGTTGCAAGAGACCAAGCATGGAGTGGCACATGGTGTAGCGTAAGCCAAACTTTTTGCCTTCTGAAAGATCCTTCCTGGGGGGACCAAGCAGCAAGACACAAAGATGCCCCTTTGAAAAACATAGATTTGGAGTCCTGCAAAACCTGGCAGGTATAAGCTTGTGATGAAAAGGTGAAAAGATAGTCTCCGCTAGAGAGGCGTCGAGCCGAAATATTGGTATCCTCCCAAATTTTCTGTGCCCATTTCTCAACTCCTCTAAAATCATGCCAAGAAGGGCGAAACGAGACTACTAAAAAAGACTGGAACTTTGCCTTAAGCGAGGATGACTCTTCAGAAGGGATGGAGACGAAGAAGGGACCGACCGAGGGCTGGCGGCAGAGAGAAGAGGGAGGCTCCTAAGGGCAAACCGAAGAGCCTGTAAGAGGGAGGGAGGGTGAGGAGCGTGCAACAACAAGCGTGAAGGATACAGGAGGCCCAGAAACAGTTGTCGGTAACACTCTTTGTGGTTAGCCAAGAGTTAAAGACTGTCGCACCCTTAGGGGAAGCCTTGTGTGGGGCACAGAGAGGTTTAGGGTAAAGTTTGTATATTCTATTCCAGAAAGGAGTGGCCGGGGACCAAGAAGAGTGAAGCCTGGAGGGAGTTGGTGTAGAAGGTGAAGGACGAGAGAGGGCCGGATGAGAAGGATGTCTAAGAGCAGGAAAAGGAGGTCGAAGAGGAGGAAGATGACGTCTCCTCCTCATGCTACCAAAGAGAGGTAGAGGGTTAAGTTTTAATGTTTAAAACCAGCATATTTTCAAAAGCTAGTTCATAGGCATTATTACCATCATGTTTCATGTACGTAGTGCCTATGAGCCCTGGGCTTCACAAAAAATTCATGAATTACATCACTGACTTTGTTAATATATCTCACCTTACATCTTAACCCCAAGTTCTCCAAAAAAAAATATAAATAATTTTCCTACTGATACAGTCTTTCAAAAGTATGAATCTCTAAGGGCAATCCAGGCCCTGAGAGTATCGGCATAGGTTTTCGATTGACCACAAATGATACAAATCTAAACATAAGTGGTCCAATGGGAATATGCAATGTGAGCGAAGTGAGGCAAGAACACTTCTCCAGTATGAAATATTGATAGGTAAATGGAAAACTATAGTGATGGAAGGAGATTGTCATAACTTGGGCTAAAATCAGGGCCAACCAATCTTGGTGGTTGGTGTTTTTCAGAGTAAGCTTTTGCTTGATGTAAAGATCATGATACAAATCATAGAGTTTGTGCATACTCAGGAGGAGAAACTCTCTGGTGGTCTTTGGCTAGAGAGGGTTACTCAGCCTCAAAGACTTGAGGATGAAAATTGTGTAAAGTGTATATGTTGTGTCCACAGCAACTTTGTAATCTCATACTTGTAGAAATAAAATTAGTCATTATTAAGAAAATAATAATAGCAATGAAGACGGCACTTCAATTGCTCACGATCCATGTTGTACACAAATGCTTATGTTCTCATTGCCATTGTATAATCATTAAACATAGCAACTTAAGATGCATTCATTTATGAATGTAATCACAGTCCCGATCATATTAAGTCGCTTACGAAAAAGTAAAACACCAAACCCCATCACATATGAAGCTAGAAGGACTTGCCAGATAAGGGATTTGTTGTCAAGGTCTTGCTTGGGTACATCACGGCCACGCATTGTAACCAAGTCGAGAAATATGGCTTTATTCTCACAACAAACAACAAGAAAATGTCTACCCTTTGTTGAAGACACTGGAGAACTGAAGGCAGAGGAGAGCTGATTTGTTGCAGAAGGTGCCTCGGCAGCTGCAGAACGGTTGCGCCAAAGTTGCCAAAAACGAACATCGTCATCATAAAAGCTCACCTGCTTAACACTTCATTGTTTGGAAACCAAATGTAAAAGACCATAACTTGGTGTGTCTTGGATAAGACGAAAGCTCAAATGCATTTGAATTAGATAAAAGTCAAAAGAGAGAAAGAAAGTAGCACTTATAGAACCATTACCTCCCTCCCCGCATGGCTTCTGTGGGTTTTGCTTTTGAGTCTAGCAATCAAGCAAAAAGGAAGACTACGAGTTAACGGATATCAATGCCATTGATGGTTTGCTCAATAAAAAGTGAACAAAACTTGCACGTCAAGTAATCATGTTGAGATTCAATGTATCATGTAACAAATGCAAGTTTGTATAGATTGATTACAAAAAAAAGTTTAAAGAAATTTCACAGCCTAAAATGTGAGGAGATAAGACATGCTACTGAGATCAAAATGTAAGGTATAGACATACACATAATGCCTTCTCACAACTAAGAGAAGGCATCATTAACAGTCTATGGAGCATCTTTTTCCAAAAAAATAATAATAAATAATAATTTACAAGGAATATTCCTCTTAAATTCCAAATTAGTAGTTATGTAATTCAGAACTTCAGTTTCCTCTTTCTATTATGCTATTTACACGTTGATTTGCAGAAAAATCTCTATACACATGAATTTCACATTGATAGACTTGCTTTTGGGTTATATTGACATAAATTATCATACTTAACAGCCTTAAAGAACTAAACCAAAATATTGAGAATGACCCATTCGATCATTTTCATCATATGATCCAAAAAACTAGCCATGATTCACAATATTTGAAGCATTTTGCGTGCATAAAACCTCAAAACTAACAAAAATGAAAACCCTGATCCACTGAAAGAAAAAAAAAAAAAAAAAACGGAGAAATACTCATCAAAAAAGAGAAGAAAGGTCAAAGACAGTTCAAAAGCGCAAGACGCATACCAGTCTCGCCCTCAGCAAGCTTGTCAAGCTTTGCCCCCACCAAACGCCTCTCATCCACACCCCCAGCTTTAAGCTCATAAATAATCTGAAAATTCAATAGCAAACGTGAGACACAAGAAAAAATCGAAACACAAAGATAAATGAGAAACAACAAAGACTACAAGATCAATATATTGCAGAGAAGGGGAAGGGAAGAAATTTTGAAAATTACCTGGCGATGCTCCCAATTCCAGACAACCACATGATCCGATGCATCCGCAGTCACAATCCATGGATACGTAGGGTGCGTCTGAATCCGCATGATCTTGTCATTTGTAGGGCGAAAAGCCCTTAACTTCAACATGATTCAGATCTTATGTTGGATATCCTGCCTTCAAATGGAAAAAGCAACATAAGAACCAGGCCTAACTAATCCTAAGGGAAGCACACACATGAAATACTCATTAATTTCACAAAATGAACCCTAGAAGCCATTAACGAAAGCTGAAAAAGGCCTGAGAGCTTATAATCATTGATCAGATAACCTGGATTTAAAGGTCCCCAATGTACATGGTTCAGGTTTAGCAAGAATCATTTTCAGAAAAATGAAAGAGAACCACCATTATTACCAATAAATAAATAAATAAATAAAGAATCACTATTAATGGGAGAGGAAGAAAGCCCAAACCTCGTTTTAAAGATGAAGCTGATTTAGGGGAAGGCTTAACTTGCCCTAAAGGCTAGGTAAGAGCTGCACGGTTACTCTCTCAATAGGCAAAAGCCAAAGAGTTCCACCATTAAGAGAAGTGAAAGAAAGCTCGAGACTCATGAGATCAGAACCTCGAGCATTGGTGAGGTGGTTGAGTATGCATTTCTTCATTTTTTTTTACCACCTGAGTTCCGAATTATATTTGGCTTTTTTTTTTTTTACTATCTGAGTTCCGAAATATATTTGGCTTTTTTTTGTGCGTTTGATAACGGCGAAAACGTGGGAAAGTCCCCGACATTGCCCCGGCAGTGCAACTTTGTGAAGTGGCAGCGCAGGGAAAAAATAGAACTCTCAAGGGTGGCAACGCTGGGAAAAAATACAACTTTCAAGGGCGAGTTCTAAAGAGCTAGAGTGAGTTCCAATTTTATTTTATTTTTAAGGGCTCAAAGTACGTAAATGTAAATCTTCAACTAGAAATTTTAGAACTGATTGATATGCGCATATAGGGATCTTGACTTGTTTTTTAGGTTTTAAAGAAGGTGTGGTTTGTATGGAGCCGAGGCTCTAAACTATCAAAGTAAAACACATTTTTAAATAGAGTCGAGAGTGTAGTTTCAATATGAGAATCTTTGTAATAGCCTTAAAATATATTTTCGTCTTTAATTATAAAATTTAAAGCTTCAAAAATAGTGTAGATCGAGCTGATCTATAAAAACTTGAAAACCTTGAAAATTGATGACCCAAAAATGCATTACAAGATGCACTATTTTCAAAACTCGAAATTCATTTTTTTCTCATTTGATGCATCTTGAGGTTGAGATGATCGATTTAAAGATATTTGAACATCAAAAAAACTTCTCCGAGTGAAACTTTTGAGGTGGGCCGTGATTTGATTATTTAGAGCGTCAAACTTATATGAACTTTTTCCTTTAAAAAATGTTAGGGCGCAAAATAGAATTCTTCTATAAAGTTGGAGAGAGACGGGGTTGGAGAAGGAGTTAAGCTTTGTTGTTTTCAAATTCTTGAAAAGGAAGAGCTCTTCAACATGAGTTCAACGAACCACAATTTTATAATGTTTTCGAATTCTTGAAAAGGAATAGCTCTTCAACATGATTTCACCCAACCGCAATTTTATAAAGAAATGATGCTTCACTTTAATTGTCATGTTTGTGGTTTTCATTTCCATTAATATCTTCCCACTAACCTTTTCAAAAAGCTAACTCTTAAGCTATTTTAAAAAATGCGTAGGGGCATGTCCGAAGGGGGGAGAAGGGGATTTAGGTAGACATGTAGTGCTCAACACTGGAAATCTTGATGGTAATTCAAAAATTGAGTAAATTCGAGTGACCAAAACAAATTAGAAAACCCAAGCAAATCACATGAATTATAATTTCCTACAAACATATGCCAATATTTTTAAATTAAGAAACGTTAAAAAAACGCAAAATTAAATTGTTTCCATGAGCAGTTTAGAAAATCAAACATTTTTGGATGTGCCTTTAGAAAAATTTACATGAATAAATGGATAGGCTGAAAGTTATAACGAACATAGTACATGCTACAGATTTGGAGAATTATTTATACCCTTAAACCATACTTTATAGGCGTGATCCCTCCCATTCTTTTTAAGCCACAATTAACCCAATTATTTTTACTTTCAATTGCTACTCCCTAACGTAGAAAGTAAATTTCGTACAAAAATATCTCCGAATAACTATTGATTTTTGTAGCTACTGCCTAAGGTGGAAAATGAATTTGTTACAAAAATATCCCCATAAATAAATCCACAATTCTCTATCTACAAACTTAAAATTTGAAATTTTAGAGAATCTTCCAATTTTTAGAGAAAAATCATCTCAAATTTTAAATTTTTAGAGAGATAAACTATCTCAAAATCTTTAAAGAAAAAAATTATCTCAAATTTCAAGTAGAAAAGAATTATCTCCAAACCTTTAGAGAGAGTCTGTCTCAAAAAATTTTAAAAAAAATTATCTCAAATTTTTAGAGAAAGAATCGGGGATTTATACATATAGGGTAATTTTATAAAAAACAAAAGAGGTTTTTCCTTTTAAGAGTCGCTGCAAAAATAAATAATAATTGTGCTAGTTGTGTGGATTGAAAAGTATTTGGGAGACAACGCCAAGAAAGTACGGTCCATGACGTATATATAAGTCTCCCTTAAAAGATTAGGAACATATTTTATAATATTCAAAAACCAGATAGAAGCATGTCAGGAATGGAAAGAAATTTTCTCAAAGATAAAAGAAACAAATGGATGTGCTAAAACTCAATAACACAAATTTAGGGTTTTTTTTTTTTTCTATTATAATCTGGGTGGGGCGGTTGGGGAAAAGAGAGAGACGAGAAGCAAATAAAGTTCCTCGATTGAAGAATAAATCAAATAAACTATGGTAATTATAAAAAATATCCATTTTCTCCAAAAATGTGAAAATATCCATTTTTTCTAAACTACATCCATTCCTAGTATCTACGATTTTTTTTTACCTAAAATTCCCTTCACAAACTTGAAAGAGTCGTGAAAAGTCATCACATATAAGCTGTTAACCTCCCATTCCAAACAGTTAAAGATAAATTATATCGAAATTTTTGGAGAGAAATTATCACAATTGTGTGTTTATATATGGGAATATCCTTATCTAAAACAAACCCATTTCCTTTTTGAGAGTGGCTGCAAAAGTAATAGTAATTGGGTTAGTTGTGTGATTTGAAAAGTATTAAAGGGACAATGCCTAAAAACTATGTTCCAAGGGATATACAGAAGTCTTCTTTTGAAAAATTAGAAATATTAAACAAATAAAAAAAAATAGAGACATGATGTCATGCATAGTAAGAAATTTCTGCAAAATTTTAAAAAAATAAATGATGGGCTAAAACTCAATAAAACAATGGGCATGTTTGATTGCACCCAATATCTTGAAATTTTTACTTCATATCAGAAAGAAAGGCAAAAACCAAATATTTACTTTATAAGTACGTTCACTTTCCTTGAACAACTAAGAAAATGAAAAACAATGCAAAAACCATCAAAGAAATAAATCATAGAAAATAGGGTAATTATTAAAAAAAAAATTTCCAAAAATTCAAAAATATCCAATTTTTTAAAAACTATGTCCATGACATTTCACAATTTATTATTTCACCTAAAATGCTATTCACAAACCCAATAGAGCCGTGAAGGGCCATTATGGACCAAATAGGTGCCTAAAAATCCGAGCATCTCCCACTCCAACTTGTTGGTGTGGCCTTAAAAGCATATTGTCTGTAGACCATCATAGTTTTAATAGAACCATGATGGTCATTTCATTTTCACATAACAAAAAAAAGTAGGACATGGGTTTAAGTAGGGAGAATGACAATTCTACTAAGATCGTGATACTCCATGAGACCCAAACCACAATTGTTTTAAGGTCATTGATTGATTACGGACTAGATAGAGCCGTATTTAAGGATCACGGCCTTATCGGGTCCGTAAAGCACATTTTGAGCAAAAATATTAGGGTCCGTAAAGCACATTTTGAGCCAAAAATAAGAAAATAACGACAAAATGGGTATGGATACATAATTCAAAGAATTTGGGTATTTTTTAATTTTTTGGAAAAACGAGACATTTTTTATAATTACCCAAGAAACTTAATAATTCATATTACTTGAAAAAAGGTAAATGGAAATGAACAAATGCAAAGAAGAAATACGCAAAAGCAAAGCCAACCGATGGAAGAAATATTTAAAAGAAACGAAGATACGATAAATCAGAGAAAGTTAAGTTTTACCTTGCGACCCTATCAAGAAAACAAATAGAGATTGAAACCAAGATTTAAGAGTATAAGAGAAGGATTTGATGGACGCATGTTCCAATTGATTAAAACAATACAAAACCAAGACACATGTTCCAATTGAATTTGCAAGAAACAACAATAAAGATGAACGCATGAAACCCAACCCAAAAAATCAATAAGAAAAAAGAAAAAGCAAAGACGAATAGAAAAGTAATAGAATGAAATGCCTCAAGAAGAAGAAGGCTCAATATCCCGAAGACCACAGAACATAGGAAGAGAAACCAAATTATAGAAAGAGAAACCAAACTACAAAGAAGGAAATACAAAATCTCTTTATAGAGAACCAAGTCTTGAATTCTCATTCTCTCTAACTAAGTCTTCAATAGCGGGCATAATGTATTGTATTAGGTGGTTCAGTTCCTTGAGCACAGAAATTCAAGAGATCCAAATCAAACAACTAATTCTCTCTCTCTTACTAGTTTAATGCACGTGCTTAAGCATAAAATACTATATGGAGTTAATTTCAATTTTAAACAAAAGAATAACAAACACAAAAACTATATAAGTTAGTTTCAATTTTAAACAAAAGAATAATAAACAAAAAGACATATGACGATAATTTCAGTTTTAAACAAAAGAATAACAAATAACTATATAGATAGAGTACAATGATCAATAAAATAAATGAAATTGAAAATTAATCCTCTAAAAAAATTTCCATACAAATTTACAAAAATAGAAAGTTTCAAAACCATAAAATATATTTGCGTAAATGAAATTTTAAAATAATAAATTTATTATTTCTTTTTAAATATAGATCTTAGATAACTCTAAATTTACTTAAACGTCAAGGAAAATAAATAGATATTCAATGATATATATTATAATAAAATTAAAATAACAAATAAGACTAGACAAATACCAAAAACCATACAACATAAAAACAATATGATAGTAATAAAAAATTTACTTAAAATTAATATTTATCTTGTCCTCTCATGCCCTAAAATATTTAATATACTTCTTTAGTCTCCTCTAATATCCTAACATATTTTGTCCATTACAGTTTTAGTTCGCTAAACATCCTTACCTCCAACTTTTCTATGGTTTTTAAATTTTTTTAAATTTTTTTCGTTTTTTTTAATTTAGCCTCATAAAGATGCTTGAAAGACTTTTATAATACAAAAAAGGGGAAAATAAAATTCATCACAATACAAGTATTCCAATATCCTAACATATTTTGTCCATTACAATTTTAATTCGCTAAACATCCTTTCCTCCAACTTTTCTATGGTTTTTAATTTTTTTTTCAATTTGTTTTCGTTGTTTTGAATTTAGGCCCATAAAGATGTCCAAAAGAATTTTATAATACAAAAGAGGGGAAAATAAAAATCATCACGATACAAGTATGGTATTTCAAAGCCTTGTCGTATTAAAAGCATGTGATTCTAAATCAAATGTCTTTCCTACGACCTCTCTAAAAATAAGGTCCCATTTATTCCCATGACGTTCCTAAATATTTATTTAAAGAGGAGGGAGATACTCGAATATATAAATCTCTACATACATGAAAACACCCCAGAAAAGAAAAACCCTTAAATCAAAGATGACACATTTCAAGAAATAGAGATAGAAACCAAATTAGAAATAATATTCATATTCAATATTTATTATTATTGTAATTATCAATATTATTCATTATTTATTTATGTTTGATATATTACAATATTACATTAACATTAATATTATGATTTTTCATTGTCTAATAATTATAATAAAATATCATTATATAATTATAATAGGGAATTTTAATATTTTTATGTAGTCTTATTACTATTTATCATCTTCATCATCATCATCATCATCATCATCATTAGAATTATTTGAAATATTTATTGTTGAATAAATTTTTATTATAAATAAAAACATCATAAACACAATATATTTTGTTGGTCATATGTTAATATTTTATTTAAAAGTTATATATTTAATAAAAAGGAAAGCTTTCTAGGCTTCCCCTATAGCATAAAACTTATATACTTCCCTTTATCCAACCGTCCATTCTGAATGAAGGGCTAAGATTGCTCCAATCACAATGTCACGTCTCTACACTATTTTATTTTTAATTTTTTTCTATAAACTATTTTGACACCAAATTTTGGATGTCCAATCCTCTATTAAACTCGCACTAGAAAAAAATATAAAAATAATATTTCCAATAAAATAAAAAGACGAAAATATCCTTGAAAGTTTAAAGGGGTATTTTTATTTTTAAATTTTTTATAGGTGCGTCCCAATGAGAAGATGGCACGTACCAAATTTCATATTCATAAATTTGTATTAAAAAAACTATAAATAAAATACTTTGAGACATCGGATCTAAGATCAAATGGTAATTGGCTCTCTTGATCAAAATTGGATGGCTGAATGATAGGGGAAGCATAGATCTTCTATGCCATAAGGGCAGTATAGAAACCTTTTCATCATTAAAAAGGACCTAATATACATTAGAATATATTTATTTTCACTTATATATATATTTTAATAAGATAGATTCCACACATGACATACTTCTCTCTTAAAGTCTCTTAAAGCGCATATATTTTTTCTATCCTATCCTAAAATCTTTCTCTATCCAGAAAAAAGAATTGTTTTTCTTAAATAGAACCATATTCCACATCATGACCTAAATTTCTCCATTTGATGTTCTCATGCCCTGCATCTTCTCTAAAGAAAGGATCCCTCTTAGATATTGGATTATCTCATAATAATAATAATAATAATAATAATAATAATATTTTTATTATTATCATCATCATCATCATCATCATCATCATCATCATTATAATATTTTTGTGAAGTCTTATTAATTCTTTGTTGCTCCTACTACTATTACTATTACTACTACAATTACTGTTCGAAAATATTTTATTATTGAATTAATCAATTAATTTACTTCAAAATATATATTATAAATAATAATATTGTGAATGGATTATATTTTGTTGGTCGTATGTTAATTATAATTGAATTTTTTTATTTAAA